>VZTF01000162.1:90562-189845 GCA_013397755.1 Cnemophilus loriae
TAATGCAGCAGTTCAACAGACCCTCCTAGCAGGAGCAGGTGATGGGTACGACAGGATCTCAGCTGAGAATCACAGCAAAGTCTTTCAGGAAATTGCTAAAGGTTTTCCTGCTTAAACCAAATGAGAGCCTCTTGACTGTGAAGTGGTAAAGGCAGTGCAGAGACAGCAAGCATATGTGAACTTTGTTAGAAAGTGGGCAAGTGTGGAACGCTGTGTGCCCTCTGATACAAGAGGGACAGGGTCTGCACAGGCAGTTTGGGTGTGTAGCAGCAATGCATTAAAAAAAGGACAATTTGATGATAGTTTGGGACAAGATTTTTAAACTCCTCCTCAACTTCTATTACTGTAACGAAAACAAAACATATAGATTTAATTTGCTTTTTCTTAAAAATACCTAAAAGAATGGTGGTAGCTTAACCAAAAAACGAATACCAATCCTATCTGTGATGTATACTTGCAACAAGAGGAGACATTTGGTTCTCTAGATGGGAGTTGACAACTTCAGCTTCAGGTATAAGAGCAGAAAAGAAACCTGTGGATAATTANAGGGTGGGGTGCTGGCACAGGGACATTTTCCATCTGGGCATGAACAGATACAGCTCATGCTGAAAATAGAACAGAGAAGAAATTTTTATCAGTGTTTAAGAGTGGAGAAAATGCTTTTCTTGTAAAATTGAAGATCTCTCCAGGGAAATACTATTCAAGGCAACTAATTCAATTTTCAATATTCCTGAGAATGGATTTCTGCTATCCACTTTAGAATCCTGTTTGCATTGTTTTTTATCATCATGCATGATTTAGTGACCTCTCCTCTTCTCTCTTCCATAATGCAAACCTGTCTAAACTGTGTAGTTATACAGTGAATGAAGAAAACTAGAGGAAAGTTGGAGCTACTGGAAAAACAAACAATGTTGAATTAACTTGAGCATTTCAGCAAACTGAAAATCAAGAATGACAAATTAAATAATTGGATTAAAGATGGTTGATGTTCCTATATTTTGAAAACCAAGTTTTGCAGTATTTCTCTTTTGTCACATTTTTTGGGTTTTGATGGTACAAAGCCAAATGTTAAAGTGCTCATGTGGATTCATAGTTTTAAGAAAGAATTGTTTAAGGGTTTAGAAGTTCCACCATAATTAATAAAACTACTTAATAAATTACTAAATAAAATAAACTACTAAAATTAATAAACTACTAAATAAAAGGAATAAAAGTACACTGATTTAATAGCTATTCCTTTGAGTATTTTACAGCCAAACATTCAAGTGTCTTCAATTACAGGCAACAGCCCCAGGCTCTCTGTCTCCTCCTGGCAGCTCTGGAGCTTGAGTACAGAGATGAGGTAGTGGGTTAAATCAGTCTAATTTGGGAACAATATCCTTTTGAATAACACTGGGAACAGAACTGTTTCTGTGGCATTTTGGCACAAGTCACCTTTCAGCAGGAATGCTGGGTGTTGGTACTGACAGCGGCCTAGGATGCCATTCCTGGGTGGAGAGACAATCTCTTTCTCAGTGTATGTCCTGTGCCTGGCACGGAAGAGTGTGCCCACCCTTGTGCTGCTTTGGGAATGCTGCTGCACGCCTGCCCTCTGTCTAACAGCAGCGTGGCAGCTCTTGGCAGAGCTCATTGCTCTCAGCCTCGTGTTTGTGGTGAGGTCTTCGCTCCTTGGTGCTCATTGTCCTCTGTGTTTTCTGTTACTCTGCATGAGGCATAGCTGCTGGCAGCCCACGGTGTGAGGGCTTCACCATGGCTATTTAAACAAATATTTATTTACAGGCCATGAGCACGGCAGCCTATTAAACCTATGGAGAAGGAGCAGAACTTTTCTGTGCCATTTTAGATAATTGCAGCAATTCAGCAGTTCAAAATGGCTCAACAAATATTCGTGGTGTTCTGTGAAAACCTTAAAAGTACATTTTCACATCCACACATCTGAGTGGGAAGAAAACGATTTAGTTCTGATTCAGTATAATTTACTTGTCACTATTCCGATCTCTCTCTTGGAAATAAAACCAGGGTTCAGAATGGAATGCAAGTAGGGGGTTGTTGCAAATGAAGCCATTCATTCATCAACAAAAAGTGGAATACGAGATTATTTTGCTAGAATCTTGCAGCACATAAAAAATGATAGTGAGAGAATAAATAGTTCTCTATGTGTGCCTTTATCAATGGTGCGTTTTCATTTATCATCACTTTTTTTCCCCCTTACAAATAAAACCCATCAAAGAAGAAATCAAGATTAAATGAAAGAGAATTAATTTCCATCTGACAAATGTTTTATCAGTTACAGACTATTCAGATAGTTATGAGAACATACCATACAGTTATGAAAGGAAAATTAGCTTGCCTTTCTATCGAGAAAACAAATTTTGCAGGAAACAATGGGTTTGTGTTTCAGCAAACACTCAGAAGTTCACACTAGCAGTCAAAGGTAAGCAGAGAAAATGACAGCTAGTAGCAGATGTAGGAGGGAGGCAACTGGCTAGGAGGAGTTCCGTCTCTGCTCTCTGGGCGTAAGAGATTTGTGTTGGGTTAGTCCACCACAGGCTTGTCTCAGCATACAGTGGCTCAGAGTAACACTTCCCAGAAGGCTTTTGATGTTTGCAACGTAGCGAAGACATTTCCGAATTGTGTGACACTGGTCTGAGTCAGCCTTCCCTTGCGCTTGTTGATGCACATATAGGAATTTGGGCATTAATTTCTGCCTGCTATGAGTCTGACCTTGAAGTTCACAGAGGTTCAGTTTCTATCATTGTTACTGCTTGATGTGCTTTTTTTTCCAGTTCATGGTACCTGAAGTAACGAGAGACCTGTGTCAAGCCCACCAAACTGGACTCAGTAGCTAATTGCATGTAGGAACAGTACAGAAAGGCACTCCTAGCACTAAATTATTCACAGCATCCCCCTGAAGAAACTATTCCCAGCAGTATGTTTTGGATTAACACTGGAACACACTGGTGTGAAAGACTGGAGACCAGAAACTGAGAAAGAAAAGAGCTAATTTTTCTGTCTTACTGAAAGTCCTCTCTGTCAGCTTACACATAAAAAACTCATATTTTGATTTCATCACTGGCCTTTCATTTTTTTCACCTTGTATGACTTTTGAGCGAAGTCTTCTGTTTCCTGTGGTGACTGTCTCTCAAAAACACTAGATCTCAGTTCTAAATTGAAAGGCTGCAGTCAGCTCTGTGAGTATCTCCTACTTCTCTGATGGTCAGACTTCAAGACCTGATGCCACAACCTATCGAGAACAGTGGTATCTGTATGAGCTCAGAACAGCTGCACTAGTAACTGCAACAGTGGCGTATGCCAGGGAAAGAGCACAGGATTNAATGCAGCAGTTCAACAGACCCTCCTAGCAGGAGCAGGTGATGGGTACGACAGGATCTCAGCTGAGAATCACAGCAAAGTCTTTCAGGAAATTGCTAAAGGTTTTCCTGCTTAAACCAAATGAGAGCCTCTTGACTGTGAAGTGGTAAAGGCAGTGCAGAGACAGCAAGCATATGTGAACTTTGTTAGAAAGTGGGCAAGTGTGGAACGCTGTGTGCCCTCTGATACAAGAGGGACAGGGTCTGCACAGGCAGTTTGGGTGTGTAGCAGCAATGCATTAAAAAAAGGACAATTTGATGATAGTTTGGGACAAGATTTTTAAACTCCTCCTCAACTTCTATTACTGTAACGAAAACAAAACATATAGATTTAATTTGCTTTTTCTTAAAAATACCTAAAAGAATGGTGGTAGCTTAACCAAAAAACGAATACCAATCCTATCTGTGATGTATACTTGCAACAAGAGGAGACATTTGGTTCTCTAGATGGGAGTTGACAACTTCAGCTTCAGGTATAAGAGCAGAAAAGAAACCTGTGGATAATTAGTTTATGTGAACAAAATGGTTTGTCTGCTAATGATATTTAGCCAAACTCGCTGGAGAAATAAGGCAGTGTGTTACCTCTACTCTCTCTTGCAGTGACGCTGTTACATCTATATTAGTTTCAGTCACTGCTTCAGCTAGATTATTTGCATGAAACAGGCTCTCATTTTTCTCAGCACAGTGGAGCTGAACATCACCATAGCAGTTTCCACTCTGTTTTATATTAGTATTGTGCAATGCCATCTTTATTTGTTTATAGTTGTGTATAACACAATGGCTTTCAGTGAGACTATAAGAGGGAATCTAGCAAATATCATTTATACTTACTTCTTTCTTCAAAAATGTAATGGCAGAAGAAGTAGAAAAAGAATGCCAACAGCTCAATATCACTTATAAAATTGCTTGTATTTTTCCAAAAGTGTATTAATTTTCCACAATTTATGTAGATCATGTGAACTCTACATGACCCTTCAGCATCCTGCAAATGCAGTATACTGTGGAAAAATACTAACTCCAGCTCATTAGCACAGGTTGCTAGATGCCCATTCAGTTTTCAGTATGACATTTTGTTAATGATGCCAGAACTGTTTTATATTTTAAATTGTATGTTTTTCCTAGTACATTTTAAAAGAAATCCTTTATTTTCTGACAAAGTGCAGCAACTGAAACTGGAAATAATGGTTAGCAGCTCTGGAAAATAACTTGTCGAAATGTCCTTGATGTAATTCTTAGGAGTCTTAAACTTATGAATACAAAGATATTTTTAAGAATGTAGAGCTCATGCATATAAATGTGAAGTATAACTGGTTTTCTTTTAGATATTCATTGGTTATTTATTCAGACTTGAAAAAGGTGTCTATCCCTCAGTTTTCTAGCCCTAGGGTTAGATCGGCTCTTGAGAGACTCGTAGTAGAAACCGCAAGTACAAGACAAGGACACATTAATACCTTAAAGAATACAGTATTGTCAGCAAATATTTAGTAATTTCAGCTGTTGGACCAGTTGCATAAATCAGACAATATTCTCTTCAGAAAGATTCACTATTGAAAATATACATCCTACATGCTAACAGTAAAATACATCTGAAACTCTGTATGTAAAAGTGTAAGAGAAATATAAAATAGCTAAAAAAACACATGATCTGCTAGCTTGCTGAATAGTTCTACTATTAGTGCAATGGCAGCTTTTACAGTTTCAGAAATACATCAGTCCTCTGGTAAGAGCCTCTCTTAGAGCCTCTTATTGATTACTTATCAAATCTGCAGTCTTCTGAAACATCAGTTCCTTAAAATGATAGTGATTTCTGGGTTGATTTCCTGCTCTGAAAAAAGATACTGAGGGCTCAGGTGCTGACACTGACCATAAGTGTTGCATTGACTTTGAGGGGAGAAAACCTCACACAAAGGTTTAACTATTTTACAGAGAGTTCAGATAAGTAGTTTTTGTGCAGTAGCACGAAGGCATATGGGTAAAGGAGAGGTATCATGCATAATAGCCTTTGTATTTAAATGGAGATGTGAATGTGCCTGATAATACACAAAATGATCGAAAGTCTTTCTGTCTCTAAGTTTACAGTGGAGTGATTATGACACATTTTTAAAAGTTTCTGTAAATTAAAAATAAAAAATCAACTCTTTGTAAGAGAGACCTGCTCAGAATATTTCCAGAGAAATGCAGTGCTCTTGAAAGCCCTAATAAGTGCCAGCTTAAATGCTTTTCTGAAGAGAGCGTGTTCTGGTGCAGTTTTGAGTGTAGAGGAAAGAAGGGCTGTGCTCTATTATGACCCTGCTACAAAAACAGAACTACAACAATGAAGTCTGATAGGGTTTCTGGCTTGTCCTCCTATAGAAATACTATCAGTCAGTGGAAGGTCTTGTGTTTGCAACAGCGGTTTAAAAAACATCATCTCATGAAAATGCTCAGAGATAAATCTGAAATGAGTGGATCTCAGCTGCTGACCAGGAACAGGCTTCTCCAGTTGACCCCTAAGATTAAACTGAGACAATACTCTTACAAAAGAGATGTTACTGATCATAGAGCTCAAACCACCAGTTAGATTCACAACTTGATATGTGGTGACACAAAATTTCACCATAAAGGAACCAGTTAACGTGGGAAGGTACTAATGCTTGTTCATGAACGAAGTGATCGCCCTCTGTTGAATGTTACATATTTTTAATGTTGAGCTATTCTTGGTTTTTTTCATGGACATACTTTTAAGCCAGATCCTAAACAAGATTTTGTCAAAAGCTTTTGTCAAAAGCTTGTTCATTTGCACTTCATTATGGAAATTATTTATTTAAAAAAATATAAGGAATCATTGCGTATCACATTTGTTAGTAAGAACTGGAATAGTTAAAATATACAAATCCTCACATTGCAAAGACTCCTTTCCTCTTTCTTTTTTAAAACCGCTCTGAATTTATTATATAACAATACTTTGTGGCAATAAAGCTTTGGTTTACCCTCTCTGTTTGCCTCATTTTAAAATTTAATTGTGTTAGTTTCTAAAATGTTAAGGAAGTACTTAAATGGAGGTGGGACTCAGACGGATTAATGAGATCTAGAGCTGAAATCTTAGCATACTAACATTAACAGCATCATGACATCTTGGCATTTGGTGAGGAAATTAAAAAAAACCCCAACCTCTCACTTGCTGATATGAAATGAAAATGTTATATCTCCCCTCATGCATTCAACTGCAACAACAAGTGAAAAGGTGTTAATAAGGAAGAGTATTGAACAGGGTGACTCTTCTAGCTGAGAAAAACAGGATGTATTTATGCATCATTTCCAAATGGAGTTCTAGAGAAAGAGTAGGTAGCAAAAGGACCATATGTTCTAAAAAAAAAGAACTGTGAGATCTCACATGGCATAATGACAAGTGTGGGAAGGCATATTTATTAGAGAAAAAAAAGAAGAGTAAATATTCACAGAGAAGAGTGGATTGGAACTGTTCTAAAGGTTGTAGCACTCCCTAGGCTGTTTGTCTTGGTGTCTCTCTGCAGCCATCTCCCTTTGAAACACAGTGTCATTTGTCTCATTTAACTTTCGAACTGTGTTGGACCCAAGTTCATGTGAGAGTCCCTGTTAGGTCACTCAAAACATAGGCAAACCCGATGGAAGAGAGATGGTTTTGGTTGGCAGTACTTCTTCTGAGTAAGCAATTTGAGTGATTCATTCCTAGGCATTATCATTTTTATTCTTGGTGCTGGAGGGGAGGATTGGCGTGACAGCGTGCTGTGAATGCAGGGTGATGAATGCAACTTCAGACTGTGTCATAATGTGCAGTCCCATCAGAAGGAGAATAAAAACAACTTTCTTGCATGAACTGTGGAAATAAAAGCCTCATTTTTTTTTTTTTTTGCTGATGCAAATGGATACAAACTTTAATATTAAGCAGCTGTATTAACCTGTGTGAAATGACTTTGCTATCCTATTCCCATCCTTTGTGAAGACTTTACCTTTCTTTGAAAATCTTGGCAAGAAGTGAGATCAAAAATTATGGCAGGCAATGGGCAATGCAGAGGGTTGGTCTGACTGAATGTAAAGTATTGCTAGGCTAATCTGTACAGGTTTGAATTGGAGTTACTTCTGTTCTCCTGTCTTTGAACATTAATTTAGATGTATGCCTTCTGTTTCTTTTCTTTTCTCCTTTGATCACCAGCATTAAACTTCCAGGAGGGCAAAGTCTGATGCCTAGCTTAAGGCACTAAAACAAATAAAAAAAGCCTGTGCAGTCCCCAGGATTTCAGTGCTTGTTTGCTGACAAAACAACAGAACCTAAACCTAGCTAGTTAGACAGCTAATTCAATTCATGAGAGGATGCAAATCTATTTATACAGAATTATATTTATGACAACAACCTATTTGGGAGACAGAGAAGCTCATGGAAGCACATGTCTTCAGCGCAGCAAAGTCCGAGTCTTAACTATCCTTCCTGAATCCAAAACAAACAAAATATTACATCTCCCCTCTAAGCTAAATTTTCCAAAATAGATGGCCTGTTTGTTTACCCAAAGTGCAGAACAAAAGTCTTTTAATGTACATTAATGAGAAGGCAGAAGTAATTCTTAATGGGATCCTGACCTAATTAAAAAAATATTAAAAAATTCCCTTGGGTACGTAGATTGTATGTAGGTTAAACATTCATTCTCAGTCCCTCATGTCTCTCTCCATTGGGAAGAATATGAAATTATACATGGATTTGCATTTTGCAACTGAGCTCACAGAAGAGACAACTCCTTTGACCCTTTACAGGTGAGGAGCCCTTACTGAGCTGCTGACATTCATGATATATCAAGCACTATGAAATATATCTGTCTCTTTCATATGAATACTGCTTCTGCCAGCTGTTAACCTGGCTTTTGATTAGTCAGTCGAACAGAAGAGACTGAAAACGCAGCAAGAGATGAAATTGGCATCTGTGAGACAACAGAATAATAATTTTTGTTCTAGTTGACTAGTTGACACAATGACTCGGTTGAAGTTCAGCCTTTCCTTGTAAGTCTTATTTCTGAAAATATTCCCAGCACTGTTTGCTTCCTGCTGTTGTTTCTTCATTTTAGAAAATCTTTCTTGTGAAACATAAAAGTCTTTGTGAATATATGCTTCATGTTCAGGCCTTACCTGTGGGAGCAAAGGAAGGATGCATAGTTCATACCGTTTGCCTTATTAAGCATCTTTCAACGAACTGGAACTTCATCCAAATAATCAGATTTTTTCTTTGGTGATTTCCAGATATTCATTGATTATGGATGTGATTCTGAAGCTATGAAAAGTAGAAAGGCTTCCTACTGTGTCCAGAGAGTTTTTATTCTGGTTTCCCACAGGGCAGCCACTGACGTTTAAGGCCAGATCACTTATAGAAACATACTTGGGTGTGGTCACGTAACATTGGATAATACTACCAGTCAGTTCTTACAGCTTCTCAGCAAAACATGTTTATAGAGGTGTTTCAATAAAATAAGGTGCTGTTGGTAACAAATCATGGCAACAAACTTGGGATAACTTGACATTTTTCAGTTGCTCTTTTTCTTGACACATTAGGTTTTATGGTTCATTTTCAATTTGAACTGTGGACTGAGAAATACATAGGGAGCTTTAATTTTTCAATGGTTTTACCAGCTCTTTAATGGAAGTTGGGTATGTTATGTTGACAGCCTGGGGATCAAAAGTCAGTTGTGTTTAGTTTACTCCTTGTACTAAATGTTCTTGTAATACCAGTACATTTTCTACCCTGTGGCATCTCTTCCAGCATCAGTACCCACCAGCATATCAAAACAAAAAAGGGAAAGAGCCAGTAAAATCTTCCTGATGAACAGGTAGCAAATATATGATAAAATTTAATTTTTAGCCAACTTCATATAACATTTCAATGCTTAACTTCACCCTCTAAGGTATGGTCAGGCCCTTCTAGAGTGTTAACAGAAGAAAATCTTGTAGGTGAGTTATTAATTATGATGCATTTATAACAATCAATCAGAATTGTTTATAATGGAGAACTAGGCCCAGGTTTTCATGTATAATTTTTAATGAAGTGTCTTTCTTTTGAAATGTCAATGCTTTTTTAAATGAAAAAAAGAGAATGTCTCCACAATGAAAAAATATAGGTGGATATGCTTCAGTGGTGACTCACCAGAGCTATCGTTCAGTTACTTCATGTCTTTCTTCTCTCACGGGCACTGGATTCCCCACTGGGGAATTTCAGCTTCCAAAGCTGAAAGGTTTCTACATATTTCTACATATTACTCACAGGAAAGCTTATGAGTTGTCATAGGACGTGGACTGTGAGCTGGAATATGAAGCTTCTGTAATGTAACTCATATGAAGCACTTCTCATATGAAGACGCATCTCACACGAATGCAAGAATTTTTCCAAACAAAAATATTTGTATTTTAGCTGGAGTGTTTCAGGTTTTGAGTCATCATCTAAAAGTTTAGGGTGTCAAGACAAATAAAAGAATACTGGTCACTCAAATGCAATTACTTCTTTTCTTTTCATATCACAGCAGCTTGCTGTGATCCAGGCTGGTAGCTCTGTGCAAAAGGCAACTTACCATAACTGGTATGTTTACTTTTTTTTACAACTCTGCTCTTCAGTGTTTAATAGGACACGAGGTTGATCTGGTTATATGCCCACACAGCATGTACAACTTTTACCTTTTATTGTGACTCCCTGTAAAAATTTGAGTGTTACAGAGGATACAAAGTTCCTGCATGGAAGTATGGAGACTTTCTCTGGTATAGAGTAACTTATTTAGCACCTTTTGTTTACTTATTAATGAGAGTGTTTAAAGCAAGAAATATCAGGAAAAAAATGTTAATGACTGAGGCCCCTTATTCAAAATAGAGTCTCTAGATAACTGCTGGTGCTAAAGATGGGATCCATCTGACCTATTTTAGAAGTTTACTTTGATGGGATGAAACACTTTGATGGGATGAAACACTGGGCCCTGCAAGTGTTTCTTTTTTTTTTACACTGGGCAAAAAAGTACAACTATTTCAGATGTAAGCCTCTGTATGTTATCAGCTGAATCCCACTGTAATGTTGGAAGGGCAAAGATTTTATTTAACAGGGAATGGAAGAGAATAAAGGTTCAGAGGCTTTCTCTCACCCTCCTCCTCTCTGGAGAAATAAGAAGATGAGGACTGATGTAGGCTGTATAGATAAAATCAGCAGCTTTTCTTACAAAAGAAACCGAGGTAAATCACACTGGCCAGATTGTGAAAACAGCTACCACACCACTAATGAGCAGTCACATTAAGTATTACAAACAACAATGGGAATGTTTCTCTCAACAATGCTTACCATCTGCCCCTGAGATTTAAAGGGAATGCTGGAGGGAAAAAGTAAAACAATGGATCTGGAAGGGTGAAAGTAAAAGGAAAGAGACGAAAAATAGGAGAAGCAGTAGAGGAGAAAGTATGAATGAATGGTAAGACTGAGTGTTGAATTTCATGCTTAAGACCCTGAAAAGGTATGAGGCTCATCTGAGATAGCAATGGAAAGTAGAAGAGAGGAGGTTGACTGAAATTTCAAGATTATAACATAATGCAGATTATGATAATTGTATATTTTTTTTCCTTTGGAAAAACAGTAGACATGATTTTATTGAGCCATATCGAAACTAAACTTCTATAAAGGCTTTTCTGCATTGTGGCATAGACTTTCTGACCAAACTATATATAGAGAGACTACTTACTGCTTAACACTTACCTAGAGTATTGAAGAAGAGCCCAGTCTTAATTTATATTAGGATTTAAATCTCTGCCACCTTCATATTGTGCCTTGACAATATGATATGGTTATTATGGCACAAGATACTTGTGGAAAATCACATGATTTGACAAGGCAGAAGTATGCAAGTGATATCACCAGGAGATTCCTTGGACTAATTCAGCCCTCTGATTATTACCTACTGCTGGTTCTCCAGGTCAGCAGCGATAAACCAGATAAGAGAAGACCTAGGACAATCAAAAAGGACTTCAGAGCACTGGGGCAGCTGGTTGAAGGGATGGGAGCACAGGTGGTGTTTTTTTTAACTTCTTTGGTAGCAGAGAAGAATGCCAATAGGAACAGGAGAGTCCATCTGATCAACACGTAGCCTAAAGACTGGTGCCCTCAGTGGAATATTGGGTTTTTTTGATCATGCGGTGGTCCGTACAGCACCAGATATGCTAGAGAGAGATGGAGTTTCACCTGTCTAAAAGAGGGAAGAGGATTCTAGCCTGTGAGTTGGCAGGGCTGGTTGAGAGGGCTTGCAGAGGTTCTCCTTCACCTCCAAACTAGGTTTGGAGGGGAAGGAGATAACACCAGCCTTGGCAGAGAAAAGCCTATGTGTGGCATACCAGTGTTGGGAGTGAAATTGACACCTAGCAAAGTGCAGCTACACCCTGCTGACTCTGAGCTGTGCTGGCTGCACTGGAACACACTTGCAATCATATGGACATGACCCAGGGACTCCCAAGGTAATAGAAGCCAACAGGGAAACACCAGAGAATTATTTCAAAGGAATTAAGGTGTGTTCTTCTAGGAAGGTGACACGGTTGACAGCCCAGCTGAGGTGCCTCTACACCAATGCACACAGCATGGGCAACAAATAATCAATTGGAAGCCACCGCGTTGATAGAAAGCTATGACCTTGTAGTCATTACTGAAACTTGGTAGGATGAGTCCCATGACTGGAGTGTGACTATCAATGAGTGCAGGCTGTTCAGAAGAGATAGGAGAGGAAGGAGAGGCAGAGGAGTTGCCCTCTACGTCAAGAGTGGGATTGAAGGTGGAAAGTTGTGTCTGAAGAACAGCCATGAGCAGATTGAAAGCCTGTGGTAAGAACCAGAGACTGAGGTAACAAAGANACTTGCAATCATATGGACATGACCCAGGGACTCCCAAGGTAATAGAAGCCAACAGGGAAACACCAGAGAATTATTTCAAAGGAATTAAGGTGTGTTCTTCTAGGAAGGTGACACGGTTGACAGCCCAGCTGAGGTGCCTCTACACCAATGCACACAGCATGGGCAACAAATAATCAATTGGAAGCCACCGCGTTGATAGAAAGCTATGACCTTGTAGTCATTACTGAAACTTGGTAGGATGAGTCCCATGACTGGAGTGTGACTATCAATGAGTGCAGGCTGTTCAGAAGAGATAGGAGAGGAAGGAGAGGCAGAGGAGTTGCCCTCTACGTCAAGAGTGGGATTGAAGGTGGAAAGTTGTGTCTGAAGAACAGCCATGAGCAGATTGAAAGCCTGTGGTAAGAACCAGAGACTGAGGTAACAAAGAGAACCTTGTGGTCAGCATCCGCTACGGGCTGCCTGACCAAGGGGAGCCTGCTGATGAAGCCTTCCTGCTCCAGTGACAGGAGGCATCGTGTTCACAGGCCCTTGTCCTGCTGGGGGACTTCAACTACCCCAGCATCTGCTGGAAAAGAAGCACAGTGAGCTGTAGACAATCCAGGGGAACACCTTCCCTTTGAGGAAAGGCTGAGAAATTTGGGGTTGTTCAGCCTTGAAAAGAGAAGTCTTCAGAGAGACCTTATTGAGGCATTCCTGTACCTGAAGGGACCCTAAAAGAAAGGTGGAGAGGAACTTTTTATAAGATCATGTAGGGACTGAACAAGGGGGAATGGCTTCAAACTGAAAGAGAGTAGTTCAACAAGGACAGTTTCTCTTTAATGTTGTTTCCCTTCATCCTTCCATGGCTCTTGAAGACTGGGAACTACACAATACACTAAACTGGGGTGCAACATTCCTGGAAGGAATACAGAGATCTCGAGTTTGCGACTTGCAGTCAGTTATTTCTGTACTCCATCTTCTCTCCATTTCTAGGAAAATACTTTTTAATAATTCACTATAAATTTGTCCTATAAGCACTTTAATCTAATGGCTGTTGTGGACCATGGAATATGAATCTGGTGTGTGCATGTATAAACCAAAAATTATTCAATGAAAGGAAGCTGAAGTCTCGTAAGAGTTTGGATGACATGTTTTAAAATAGAACAATACAATTCAGCCTCTTTCTTAAAGAAAAAAAAAAAAAACAAAAACAAGAGGTTCTTCCATTTTAAATCTTTCAGTCATCTGGATTTATTTCCCCTTCATCACTGCAATTCTTCCAACACCTTTGGTCCTATGCGTTTTGTTCCTCCATGATTACCTGCTCTCTATACTCTCAAGTAGTCTAAGCAATGAAATTTTTAAAAATGCTATTTTCCTATGGTTAGTCAGTACCTGATATTTGGAAATTGTGTGCAGTAGATCAGGAATGTGTCTGACTTGGAAACCTGTATGCAGGTCCCAGCGTACGTATACACAATCAGGATTCTGGCCTGTAGGACATCTCTATTTCAACAACTTCTCTTATCCATATTAAACTGAATTTCAAAACAGACACAAAAGTAGCTGGATAAGTATAATAGATTAGCTTGGTGTCTTTGTTAACAGAACATTTTTTTCTTTTTTTTTTCTGAACATGTGTATTCTGTTGGAACTAAAATGAGTTTGATAATCATTGAATCAGCTCAATTGACCATAGCAGGATGGAGGACTGATCCAGCTGGTAAGGCGCTCACCCCTACTCTGTGTGACTGATATAAATTCAGCCTAGTTGCATTTTCTTCCTTGCTTCGTTTAACCTAGTTCTATCTGAAGCAGAACAAAGCAGGATATTTCCTGTAAGTAAGGTTGCCTTTTTCTGTGAAATATATTGGATGCAAATGAAGCTATATAAGGTGTTATATATATCCATCACACAGCTTCTGTCAATTTATCTTCAGGAAAGCCTAAAAAGAGGAGCATGAACGATTCACAGGGTATGACAATGTACAAGTAAGATAAGGGCTTCCGTAAAGCTTCAGGGTTAACTAGCTTCTGCAAGGATTAGTTTTCCAAGAGTTCATCCTTTTGGTATCTCTTTCTCACAGTTCTTACTGAAAATTAAATTAACATGATTCATGAAATGTACCTCATTTATTGGGTTTTTGCTTACTTTAGTACCTACAACCATATGCACAACAATGAATAAATCTACATTTAATTACACTCTCAAAAAGTCAAAAGAGGTTTCAGAGATAGCATTTGATTTCTAGGGAGAATAAGAAAATCATGAAAGTGTTTTAACTCCACAATTTATTCTCTTTGAGTTCCTTATGACTGTTTCTTCCCAGACTAAACCTAACCATTATGTTTTTCATTAGTGTTAAACAATAGAGAAACACTTTTTGGACTATGCCATATATTTTTATTTTACTGAGATTTAATTCATTCTTTTTCTGGGTTTTTGTTTTAACCAATTACAATTTTGTTCAATTTTACCTGGGAAATGTCTCTTTGCCTTGTCTCATAATATGTTACCATGCAAAGAGCTCCAGTCTTCATTAGAAATGGATTCTGAGCAGACTAGAAATAAATAATGTAAACTAGGTAGGAGCAGCATGTAATTACAGGCCATGAATTTCCATGAGTGAATTCAAGGATGAAGAGATTTGGCTTTTCTAATCCACAACATGAGTTCCCTGCTACTCCTCCTTTAGGCCATTTATTTTTCTCAGGGATTTGGAGGAGCTACAGACCTTGACATCACAGTTCTGCATAACTCAACAGCCCGTAATCAAAACAGTTGGAGTAGACACCCTTGTAATCAGCATGAAAATTAGGTAGCTGAGAAAAAAAAGGACTGAAGAACATACAGATCAACACAATTCAAGGTAGATGCTTGGACATTTTCTCTTCACTCACTTCACTGTGCAAAAGACAATTACTACTAAAAGGATATGATTCTTCGGACACCGTACAAGAGATGTAAGATCTCAAGAATACTAGATTTTTTTTCCTTCAAGTTTATTTAATGGACTGTTTTAAATTGCAAGAAAAAAAGTAGGCGTGCCATTATAATTTTTTTTTAATAGTTCAAATCAGATTTCAGTTTTATTTGTCATGGCAAGGAGGAGAAAGGAAGTTGCAATGGGAGCTGAAGCAGCTAAATTTTTTAAATATATTGGCTAGCAAGCAAAGGAGAAAGAGAAGGGACTCTAGAGTACATTGACTGCAGGTGAGTTTGGCAAGTAGAAGAAATGCTCTCTTAAGGGGCCAGAAACAAACACAGAAAAGTAACATAGCTTGAAGTCAGCCTCCAGCATTTTGACAGGTGCTCGAAAAAATAAAGGTGAGTTCAAACAAAAAATCTGAATTAGAAGTTCACTGCAAAGTGTAAATATCGGTGTCCAGAATTTCTCCTACTCTAAATAAAACATGACAAATTTCATGAAACTTCAAACACAGCACAAATGTTCATTAAGGCTGCTGAAACTTATGTTAGCATTTGGAAGAAAACTAAAATGTTATATTGTTATTAATGAACTGGACGATTACCAGTAATAGAAATGGTTTGATTTGCTTTGGAGTATCAGCAACATTGTGTGATTTTAACTACATAAATTATGTAACAACTATACATAAGTGTTCTTGATTTCATAGTTCAATCATCAGTGACTACTTTTATCACCATCCCATGGTGACTTAACGATTTTTCATCAGTCTGTCCTTTATGATGCAGAGAATAGCTGCCTTTCTAGATTAATATTCAACTTTTACAAAATTAAATATCGGCTTTAGAATTTATTTGTACAACATCCCTCAATACTGTGACAGTTCAGGGACAAAGACAAACTACAAATCTGCCTTTGATAAATTATCAAAATTGTATTTCACCTTTCTTATACACTACTGGCCCAAAAATAAATTTATTAATGATGAACATAGGTAGAATCTGATTTTTACTGTACTAACAGGTCTGCTTCTCAGCTTCACTCAGCTGTGACTGAATAACGTTGCATGTATGTGCAGCAGATAAACACAGGTCTTTGGAGAGGTTGTTTGCTTGCTAGGCAGAGGAGACTGGACTAAAGATAGACCTGTTTATCTGCATTTCCATGACTCTGAAGGTATAAAAGATCTTTAAAATGTTACCTGTCCCTGCATGGAAACAGCACCAAAAATTTCCTAGCATGTGGGCACCACAGGGAGAGAAGAAGCTCTGCAGGGTGACAGAACAGCTTCTGGAAGGCTTTTCTGACACGCGGAAGCACCCTCACAGTGTTTCAATGCCACAGCCCACTCTCCTCTCAGGGCATGAGGAAATATTGAACAAAGGAAGAGTTTCTTCTGTGAAAAACCAGAATTAATGTATTATTATGGTCCTGTCTCTGTGGAGGAGAAGATGATAAACCTCTTTTGCCACATTTCTATTTGCTTTTCCAGACCGTGTCGTCTGTTCCTACACAACAGCAGCTGCCCCTTGATTCTCTCAATGACAGATCAACATTAAGTGACAGGTAGACCTACCAGTCAATAAAATAGATTTTAATTTTAATCCTATGAAATGTAACTTGATTCAATAATCAGAAGAGATTATTTGGAAACTTATGACATTGTTTTGGGAATTTAAGATAGCATATGCTGCCAGTCACTGAATATGTCAGCTGGTTTAGAGAATTTTGTAATTATTCCAAGATTTATATTTTTTTATTGAATAATTTAAGTAAAAATTCATAAGCAGTTTTTATACAAGTAATTAATTCTAAAAACCTGAACCTTTCTTGGAAATCAGGACTTTGTTTTCTGTTCACTGAGTGGTTTAGAAAAGAACATATCCTAAAACCCCAATTCTAAGTGAATCTAAAATCAAAATTATCTTGAAAATAGTCTCCTAAACGTTTCACTTAAACCACTAGATTTGCAAATGTTTCTGCCAGTAAACTGACTCAGTAGTATATTTATAGAAAGAGGATAATACTGAATTATTTTTTTTTTATTTGGGGTGAATATCCATAAGTGTTTTCAATCAGACACCTAGTGTTGATTGCATTGCAACTTTTCTTACAGAAAAAAATAAGATCATATGACTGGGTGTGAAAGTTATGTGAAGAATTTCTCACATTGCAGCGATTCAAGGGATTAATAATGTGCTTGAGAGTTTTTTCTAATGAATCTATGTTCTGTAAATTAATGTTGAAATAATTTGAAATGACTGGCCCAACTACTATGTAGGAACTTGCTCTGCCATTGCTTGATATGGTACTTGGCACAGTTTGAGCACATTTCGTGGCACGTAATTTTTATTACTTAAGAATCTGAGAAGGGTCTAAAAATAACGAAGGAGAAGTATATTTATTCCTATGTTTTCAAGTGTTTGACAGCTTTCCAAAGCCTTATGTTCAGAAAGAAATCTGTAAAGCCCTATTTATATGTCTTATTAACACTGTGTTTGGAGTTTCCTTTAAAATATAGATCAGATTTTATGGTTGGGAGACTCCATTATATGGTCTGATTTCCTGTCCGGGATTTTTTTGAGGAAATTATTGCTCCTTGATCCCAAAGCATGTTTTAGAAAAATCTGCTGCATGCAATAAGTGTGGTGTATGTGATCAGATTAATTGCTGATGTTTTATGAAGCTGCAGTCCTGTACTATTTAACAGGTCATTTAAGCCCAGCAAAACTGAAGTTCAGGAGGAGGAGAAAGAGTGCAAAGAAATAAATTTTCTTTGTTATTAATCTAATATCAATTTTTAATATTTTTATGCAAAAATTAAGGTAGAAATTAAACTAGTTCCTTTACTTTTCCACTTTCAGGAACCTCAGGAGGATTTGAAGGACTTTCAGTCAGATTTAGGTATATAACAAACCTGAGTCTCCTCTCAGAGCAGAAAGCATAGACTTTTCTACAGTCTTGTTAAGCTGTCATAATGGCTCTAGTAGTCAGAGAAAATGGCACATTCGAAATCTTACATGCAGAGTTTCCATGTAAAACCAATACTTTTTCTGTTCTTTAAGCAGGACAGTCCTTGAAGCTCATGTTGCAGACCAAAGACTGTTAACAACATTACCTTTTTTCATAGCTTTTAAAATTTGAAAATATACTCCCTTTGCTCAAGCATCCAGAAAATAATTTTCTGAAGACATTCCATCAAAACCTTGTAAATCAATATGAGTAAGCCAAACCAAAAACCAAAAACCAAACCAAACCAAACCAAACCAAAAAAATTGGCTTGAATGAAAAGTCACATTTCAACAGAAACATTTAGCTGAAAATATTCTGAGCAGCTCTTTCCAGTATGTCTATGAAAAGAGTACACTACTACTAGAAATCCATTTAATTAAATTAACAAAGATAGTATGAGAAATCTGTAAGCTGGGAAATATTTTTTGAGCCATTAGATGATGAAGAAGTTCCCTTCTGACCATTTTAAGTATCATTTATATTACTGTTAATGATATTAGACAGGCTTACTTAAATCTTTAGGCAATGTGATCGATGACGTGCCTGCCGGTTGCTTGCTTGCTCTTTAAGAGCTACAGCTTGCAGTGCAGGCAGCAATGTATATTTTGAGAGCTGATGTTCCTTCAGTGCTAAAACCTAGAGTCTAAGTTACATAAAAAACAAAAGCTACAAATTTGTCACAAAAAGGAAATTTGATGCTCTGCAAACTGTAAAGAGAAGCACGAAACTGAAATGCACCGAAAATATTGTAAGGTCATTCTGCTTACCCCAACTCCTCCAGTTATCAAAGTGTCATCCATTGCTGAGGAGCTTTGTCTTACTCTCAGAAGTCTATGTCCAAGAGGCCCTCCAGAAAGCTTCTGAACAAACTCTCTTTTACAGATCATTTGCAGGATTTGTATACTCTTTTGGAATGATACAGTGGGGAAGGAGGCTTGATCCTGGCCCGGTTGCCAGCTGGTGTAATTCAGGGTGCAGAACTTACACTTCAAAGTGCAGTAAATTGCAGAAGTTATACACAAGGTAAGCGTGGTTTACATCATGGGTTACACCACCAGGCTTTTTTTGCTGGTTTTACTCAGTGCAAATCAGCTTTCATTCTGCAACCATTTCCTTGAATAGAAGGTGTGCACTTCAGCTACGACTGCCAAGACATCATGGAGTACATTCTCCTTTTCCCTTTGTGAAAGGAACACCACAAAACTAATATAAAAAATAAAACCCCAATCCAACAAAGAAACAAAACCAAACTTATTTGTTCCTAGTTAAATTGAATTCTAATTAATAATATGTTTTGAGCATTCGACAGTGTTCAGGGCACTCTATATCATGAGATATACAGAATCTTGCAGAAATCCTTAGTTTAAGAAAAAAAAGCCATCTTGGTCTTTGACAAAAAGAGAAAGAAGAAACAAGATGTAAAATGTCACACTGCCTAAAATAAATCAGAAATCTCAAAAAAAAGGGCAAACTTAATAAAGATGGAGATATTAACATCTTTTCCTAAATGAAAAAAAAGTTATTACTTTTCTCTATTTTTAAAATCTTACTTAAAAATTCAGTAATGCTATTTTATTCAAAAATTGCAGAGGAGATCCATAGGTTACAGAGGAATCACGGCAAATTAGAAAAACTGAGACTGAGGAGCTTCAGAATTCTTTTAAAATAAAATTTGACTCAGATCACAGATAACAGTTGTGTGTAGCAGCTTGTGATGTTTGCTAATGAAACCAAAGGTGTGGAGTTCTGCTTGAACTACCAGTGCGTTTAAAAAGGCAGACAAAACATAACTATGCAGTTATAAATGCTTTGCTGGGCAGAGACACCAGAAGCACAAGCAGTAGAGAAGGAAATAAAAAATTGCTGAGTGAAGACACTATAGATTAAGCCAGACACAAATCAAATAAAGGCTACGTTTTTTCTGTCTGGGTTGTAAACCTGATCAATCAATTCATGGTAGGATTTGAGCTGTCTTAATTCATATGTAGTGAAAGAACTAGGAGAACTGCAGTTATGGGTGGAAAACAGAATATTTGCACAAAATAAAAATTCTGCTTTGTCAATGGCAAACCCTAAGTTGAAAAACTTGAAAAAGAAAAATTGTAGAAGGTGGGGGGCAAATAACAGCTGCCTTTTTGCACCTGAACTTTGGTACCGCTTGCTCATTTCCTTCATTGCTTTGAAGCTAAACACAGCTTCCATTTCTAGCAAAGCCAGCTTAAAAAACTCATTTTGATGAAATATTCACCTTAAAAGAAAACATAAACATTGGTCTAAACATAAAACAATCAGCAAAAACCATTACCCTGATATTTGCATTATTGTGGCTACAGCTCCCAAAAACTTTCAATGCAGAAATTGCTGAACATCTTATTCTTCTGCTGATGGGCCGCTTTGGGCTCAAGGGACAGCAGGGCCAACAAGGTAACAGAAAAAGGCAGTCCAAAAGTCTTAATCTCTTTATCCTTTGGCAAATCAGTTTTCAGTGGGGTTCATATTGTAGGAATCCTTAGAATGAGGAGAAGACAAAAAGAAATTGAGGAGAGAAAAGACCTTCAAGATACAGAGAAATTGAGAAAAGAGACCTTCAAGAGAGAGGGAAATAATAATGAATTTTAAGAAAAAGCGCAGTCAGCCACTAAGAAAGACCGATTAGAAGATGATATCAGGAAGAAATGGAATTTTGTTTCACGTGTTTCCTTCTCTTACTGCTGAAAGGGGCAGGAGGAAAATTAACCAGTGATTTATTTTAAAAATAAATGCAGAAAAGTGTGGAGATTGATAGGCTTAGTCAGAGATCTCTGGGAATAAAAAGGGTAAAAAAATGAAATAAAAATTACACCATGCAAAAAAATGACTTATCTAGTGGCAAAATAGTTTGCCTGTATGCCCAATTGCTTGCTGACATTCCAGGAGTGCTGGAGCCGAAAGAAACATTTCCTGTACACAGAATGTATTTTGCATTAATATTCTGTGTATTGAACAGAAAGCTTTTGGAAAAACAGCATGTGAGAAGAAAGAATTAGACTAAATTTATAGAATTAGACTAAAATTAATAACAAGAAGACATTCAAAATTCAGATCTTTGCAGAACCATGACGCATATACAGATATAAATAGATACAACACTTAGACTAATATAGTTCGCCTTCCCAAAATGACCTTTTGAAGAGCTGAGCATATAAGACCAATTTAAAATAAAAATTGTTGACAAACAGAATGAATGAACACAATCATAATGTTGTAGTGGAACAAAACAAATACAGCACTAGCAAATATTAGCATTACCATAACATATAACCTATTCTGTATTGTAAACTAATGGTACTACTTTTAAATCTAGACAGCTAAGCACTGTTCTTCATGTCAATACATAGTATAAAAATTGTCCCAAACTAAATAACATTTTCTAAGCAAAAACTTTAATCAGAAACCTGAGAGAGTAAACAGAAACTAAAAATTGAACATCAGAAATCTTGCATTATTTTCACTATGCATGCCTATGATATTCCTAAGTTAATGTTTTCAAGAGTTTTTCAAAAAGACTATTAGGATTGTATGATCCTGTAAATGTTCTGTGAATGAATTTAGCTTTTGCGAAATTGTGACCAACTATTGGTGCTGGATCCTGAGCACACTGTATTTTAATAAAGCACAGACACATCAAGCAAACAAAAGTTCTCTTCAGGGAAATTCTGCAGTTTTCTTTCTGTTGCATTATGATCAGAAGTGAATCACTGTGACTGGGGAGGAGGAGGTGGAGGAAAAAGGGGAGAATTTGAAAGAAAACAAACTAATTCTGATTAGACTTGCAGTTGAAGTAACGGAAAATTATCATGCCAACATCTTTGTTGTTTTTAGAAATAAACATTGCAGTACTGGAGTCTATAATTAACATTACTGTGGATTGCTTCAATGCAGTGTATTTAGCTGCGGTCTTAAATGGTAATATAACCAAAATATGCACCAACAGAGCCTAACAGGAATAGATGTGCTATACCCACAGAGACATATGCTAGCATTTGGTATAGGCGCTGTTTCTCTGATCTTCAGCATGATCCTTCAGAATCCATTCAAGCTACTGATCTCAGATTATTAAAATAAGGAAATGGACATGGTGACTAAGGCCCTTTCATTTTTGGTTAAATCTGTACCTATTGCAGTAGCTTCCTGCTTGCAGGTTTTTCTTCAAGTAGAAAACAGCCTCATCCTCTTCTCTTTAACCTGTCATTTAGTACTTCAGTCTTTCCTAATGAATCATTCCTTCTAAACATTTTCCCATCAAATTCTTTCCATCTGTCTGTCAAATAATCAAGTGTCTGGACTTCTCAAGAGAAGATGCTTATTTTCAGGATTACATGTCAACATTAAGAAACCCAGAGTGCAGACAGCGAGAACAGAAATGGTATACCTTCAAAAACTTGTATTGAGTCTGGATAAGATGGAGTTCATTTCCCCCACAGCAGCCCCCCACTGCTGTGCTTTGTGTTGGTGGCCAGAAGGGTGTTGGTAACACACCCATCTTTTGGCAGGCGCTGAGCAGCACTGGCACAGCGCCAGCGCTGCCTCTCCAGCGTTTCCCCTCTCACCAGCAGGCCAGAGGTGGGCAAGATCCTGGGAGGGGACACAGCTGGGACAGCTGATCCAAACTGACCAAAGGAATATAACTTACTGTGTCTAGTCAGAAATAAAAGCTAAAAGGAAGGAGGAAGGGAGAGAGAATTTCGAGCAGGATCAACCCAGCACGGTACCACCCTTCCTATTTTACAGCAGTGGATAGAAGGTAACTGGTTTTTGAATAAGATACTGGCAAACTTCAACACCTCTGAAACAACTCTGAAACACAGGAGTGCCTTGAAAAGCCCATGAGTAGTAGTACAGAGATTGCCAAAGTTTGGCTATCTAGACAGACTGAAAACAGAAAAACACGTTGTTCAAATTCTGAGCTACCCAAAGGAAACAAGACTAGAAACACTAATGGGAGGATAATAACTATTGATCAATTAATGAGTAATTGATGATGTAGAGAGACAGCACTTCTGGTCCCTTCTTCAGCTAAACTCTGTGTCAAGCCATAACACTTGAAAAGGCATCCAGTGCTAGTTTCAAGGATGGTGGATTGACAGGTGTTATTTTATTTATTGACAACACCCACATAGGTATTGAACCTTAATGTGTCTACCACCACTAGATGCCAATAAGTGTTTTCCTTCTAAAAAGTTTCTTCTTCTGATGGTAAATACTTATAGATTTTGAAGAGTTCATGTCAATATGTTCTTCCATTTGCTTTAGAAAGACTTATTTAATATTTTCCTTTAATGCATATGTCAGCACTTGTTTGTAGCTCTTTTTTATTAAAGGAGTAAAGGAGAGAAACACATACATTTTTGAAGGACTGAAAAGTCTTGCTAGATAAAGGAGACGAAAAGCAGAGAAGGAATCTATCTTTTGAGTGGTTCAGAAGGAAGAACTGATAGCTAGAGGTTAAAAATAATAATTAAAGAGGTAAATCCAACCTTGGGTAAGCAAAAGCAGTGTATTGTAGCAGTTGCCAGATCTGTTCGCATTCATGTGAGTTATGTCCTAGAAAGAAAAAACCCAGGCACAGCAGTTTGGACAAACACTGGCCAAGAAAGATGGTTCTATCGACAAGAATATGAGTAGAAAAAGTATCATAAGCCAGTCTGAAGGTAAAATCAGGTGCACGCTTTTGTTGTAGCCTTTAGAAAAAACTCCAGATGGGTGACATTTGCACCAATGCTCAGACCAGAAATACAGAAAGAATTAAACACTCAACTCCTTGAAAAGTGAGGTCCTCATTATCCATAATTTTACAGTGCCTGGCAGCAACACCTTAATGAGGCCTAACCAGGCATTTCCTTCTCTCTAATGTTTTTTTCCTCAGGGAGCAGTAGTTCAAGAGTTGATTAGCTACATAAGGGATTAACTCTGCTCAGTAGAAGCCACTGTCCATCTGTCTTGATCTCAAGGGAGAAAACAGGTGGTATTTGTGACACTTTAGCACAGTTACACAAGTTTTTAGCTAAACACCCACTACACACACACTTTCCTTGTCTTTACACTCACCCTGAACCAGAATTCAGGAAAACTGCACAGGCAATGGTTGTCAGCTGTAGTGGAGAACTGAGGAGGCTTTAAAGACTATTTTCCTGGCTTATTTGTTTTCAGATGGGGAAAATATCACCAGTGATTCAAAACACCAGTGGTTCAAAACAAGACAGGCACAGTCCAACTGTTGTTGCAAATCAAAACAGCCAGTTTTGCTCTCCTGTCTGGTGCTTGTGCTGAACTATTAGCTGCCTATAAGTTCCCTACATGCACAGTAAAGCTAAAATTTAAATTGTCAAAATGCATCTGTATTGCTGCCAAGGGGGAAGAAGCCAGGAACTGAAATTTAAACCTGGATGTGAGATGTGAGGTAATTTTACCCCTGTATTTGCTATTGGTTTCCTTTGTGACACCTGGAAGTTCTTTGAACTTTTCAGAAAACCTTCCCGAACATATAAAATTAATCAGCTCACAGGAAGATTGCAATGAATATTAAAAATATCTGTCCATAGGCCTATGTTCTCCACCTGGAATCAGAAACATGTTCTTCCTGTCACCCTGAATTCTGTGACCATGGTGTACCCTACTGCTTTACAGGGAAGCAGATAGATACTGCAAAAAACACCCTCATATCCGGGTTGTTAATGTTAGGGATTTTTCCCAAGAGAGGCATTCTTTTTCCTGATTGGAAAATTGAGAGAAATTCCCTCTGCAAATAATCAACAGCCCACGGATTAGTACATCCATGTGACACATGGAAGATTCAAATATATTTCCTACAGAGATCAACAAGTTAATTTATAATCTTCTCTCCTGGAACTGTTATGTTATGTGGAAATATGCAAACGTTACTTGGCTAGAAAGAAGGTAGCTTTGGGTTTGCCAGGTGGAGGTTGAACATCCTGCTGTGGTAGATGTTTGTGTACAATGGTTTGTGTCCAAGGAGAACCTAAGAATGGCTCACTGCTGGGTAGCCGACAGATGAACAGATATAAGCCACAGGGACATGAACCTGAGTCTTTCACTCCTAAGCAAGTTTACTGCCTTTCAAACTGCTTGGAGTGGAACAGCTTTATATACCTAAGAATTTAATCAGGTGGGATGTTAAACAATAGCTCATGCAGAGTGACACTTGATTTATTACAACAGACTACTGATAGTAGTGTGTTAGTACCTGTCAGAATCCTAGACATCAATCAAACCCCACGAACAAGCAAGTAAGTATTTATTGTGCATTCACTATCCAACTGCTTTGCCAGTGAAAGAAGCATTGCTTTGCCAGAATACATTGAGGATTAGCCATGGAATATGCTAAGTTGGAAGAGACCCACAAGGATCATTGAATCCAACAACTGGCCTTGTGCAGGACACCCCAAGAATCTCACCACGCGCCTGAGAGCATTGTCCAAATGCTTCTTGAACTCTGTCAGGCTTGGTACCATGGCCACTTCCCTGGGAAGCTGATCCAGTGCTCAACCACCTCCTGGGTGAAAAACCTTTATCTGTTATTTAACATAAACCTCCAGTTGTCCGCCAGAAATTGGATAATGCCCGAACTCTTTAGTAAACCAATATTTTTCTTATCATTGCATAACCGGAGAAGATACCCACATTGTCTGGATCTTTACAGAAAAGAAGACACTGAGAAGATGAATTGACATGACCAAAATAAATGTAATAATGGTCCTGGAACTGAATGAAAATTCTATATAAGCTGAAATTCATCCAGTACTTTTCTCAAAATAAAAATCAGGTTTGGAATTGGCAGAAAAATTCAGACTGTGTTTCTTTCAAATTTGGATGTTTTCAACAATGCGTAAGATCAAGCTTCACCTCAGGAACAGTATAAGCAAAAAGAGGGATTTTGAAATATAGAAAAAAAGGAAACATATGGAAGTTAAATTTAGGGTACAGGAAGTATCTCGTCTCTTTCCATTGTTGCTGTAACAAACTGGAGTATGAAGAAATGCACGTACTAAGTAACAATCACAACAATCTTTAATTTGTAGCAGTTCAAAATCAGTCTGCTCAAACTTTTCAGTGGAGGATAAAATAATTAGATATTTGCCACCCTAATCATTACATCTGATTAGTACTTATCTCTATCCAACCCACAGTACAGAGCCCATACTGAAATGGGGATCAGAGCATTGAAAGGGTATCTCATATACCTCAGTTTCAACTTCACCGTATCCCTGAAGAGCCCTAACTTAGCACCTAGAATCTACAAAGCAATTCAAAGCACTCTCTCTGTATGAATAATGCAGTGCCAAAAAGTGCTGCACTTACAGAGCACACACAATTGCAGCTTCCTCAAGGCTGGGATTGGACAGTGTGGGATTTCTGGAGCCAGTTTGTGTGTTCTTCAGGTTTTAAGATAGCAGTTTTTCAGGATTTTGTGCAGTCATATGTAGTTAAAAATGCTGAATACCTTGCCTTTTTTAATGCCTGGTACTGAAAAGTGAAATTAAATTGCATGAAAGGTGTAGTTGCATTAGGAAGGAAGTTTTCTACCTTTTATTTGAATTTACTGTTAAATCCTGATCTAGGGATCTCCATTCCCTAAGAGGCAGAAAACTGTAGGACCATAGGATCACAGAATCATAGAATGATTTGGATTGGAAGGGATCTTAGAGATCCTCTACTTCCAAATCCCCTGCCATGGGCGGGAACAGTTTCTGCCCGACGAGGTTACTCAAAGCCGCACTCAGCCTGGCCTTGAGCACTTCCAGGGATGAGCATCTGCGACTTCTCTGCAGAAAATATTGACTCTAATCCAGCAGGTCACTTGAGCTGATTTATTTTTATTATTTTTTTATTATATTTTATTATTTTTTTTTTAATTGAAAATTTATTTTTGCTGAGTCACTGGTCGCATTGGCTTTAATGTGATCCCAGAACTTAATGCTAAGTATGTGTCCCAGGGCTTCATGCGGTTAGGACACAAATTTTCATAAACTTGCTGTTTTCACCATGCCAAATGAATCCCCTTCTGAACACCTTCTATTTGAAAAGAAAGAGGAAATAAATCGCAGCTGTAACTTACGTGAGCTTCCTTATATATGTAGGTTATATGTCAAGTCTTCTCATGAATTTTATCATCAAAATTTTATAACAATAATTAGAAGATTTTCAGATACAGAAAAAACTTCAGATAACTGAAATCAGAGTAAGCTAAGCTGTCATTAAGTCTAAAATAGTTGTCATCTAACTGTGGCCTGTTCTATTTTAATATTGCTGCAATGTAGTAAGATGTGCTCATTTGGTGAATGCAATCAACTTCAGAAAATATTACTAAGTGTGCCTCCCTAATAGAAAAAAACAATGAATAAAATGTGAGCACAAAATGTCAGAAACTAATTTTCTGAGTATTGAGAACCTTGAGATTCAATAATATATCTATTTAGTAATAGAGATGCGTATATGACTGTGATATGTGTCTTGTAATATGCTAGGAAACACTGTATGTTTTACTATTTGATGAAGTTTGCATTTAATATAGAAAAAAAGCACATCACTTTCTCCTTCCTGGAACACAATTTACATCATTATGGAAGCAGCTTTTGTCTTACGGTATAAAAAAAAAGAATTATTGATTGCACGGCTGACCACCTGCCTACTTTTAGTTTGAGAATTAAATGTTTATCATTAACAGTTTTTAAAGTGCTGAGATACACTTATTTTTATTCTCTGCTTTAATGCTGTTATTTGCTTGATATGTCCACCATGTAATGAATGGTTAAATAAGAAGTATATTTATTACCTTCTTCAACAGCAGTACATACAAGGTTTGATGATTTTTAGTTTTCTAGGTGGTAGTGACAAAACCTAGCTAACTCCTACTTCTTTCTCTTGCTCCATGACAAGGGCAGACTGGACAGAATAGTAAAATGGAATAAAGCTACTTGATTTAGTCCGGTTGTTGAGTACTTCCATTTTATCTTCCCAGGATTATAAATTAAGCTACTTCTTAGATATTTAACTAATAGTTCTTATTTGCTCCTCAGTTTCTCCCCGTTTTTCCTTTTCTGTGTCATTTGACCGCAACAGATAGGCTGTTTTCTCTCTTGATTTCACTGATCCCCACAGCAACAGCTGCCCTTATGAAACATCAGTTCTCTCCCATATGAAGAGGAAGAGAGACGTGGAGATGAGAATTTTGTCACTTATTCAAAAAGGTTTGTTTTTTTTTAATGGTACAGCTTGATATGACATTTACTCTTCTCATTTCCTTCTACTTCCAGTGCACCTGTGGTACCAACCACTCCCAAATTTCTCATTTCTCAGTCAGCATTTCCTTGTTTATTTTATACTGTCCCTGATACACAAAAGAGTCTTCTTTAAAAAAGAAACCACAAAACAACCCACACAAAACAACAACATTTGTTTTTTGCTTCCTCCTTAAATACTCCTTTGCCAAAATATACAGTTATGATCTTGAAAATGTTCTGATGTCCTGAAGACTGCCTTTTCCTCTAAGCAGCATCTTCTCAGCATCTCCTCCCTTGCCTGGACCTAGATGTTGTCTCATATTCTTCTCAAGTGGGTATTGTGAATCCCTATTGCACGAACTGAACAAAGGCTGTAAGCCCTGTACTATCAACGGAAATGGAAGCAGGCTGCAAAAATGAACTCGAGAGCCACTGATTTTAAATTGTAAATTTTGTGGACAATTTATCTTCTATGTACATTATCATACAGTGTGGTATCTGTGCCTATTTGCCACCTTCCTTTAACTTCAGTGCCATTTTTCAAACGAGCGACTGTGATTACTAATGAGGATAATTTTATAACTGCTGTGAATAAGCAAGCGTATGCCTAAGCTATCTAGGCAACATATGACAAAATTCTAAGGGATCAAGTAGCACACAATTCTAAAAAAATTTGCTGTGGATTCTTGCTGGTGCCAATTCTGGGACCTGTGCCAGTGCTGTACCACCACTAGGCACTTCTGGAGCAGAAGCAGAACTGCCTGGACATTTCAGTGTCCCCTGACTGGGAGCACGTACACAGTCCCATGTAGTCCTACTTGCACAAGGAAGGGTAGGATGTCCCTTTGATAAATTGTGTCCATCAAAGAGATTGTGAAGCTATATAATATCCCTTATCTAGCCAACCACTGGCGGAGGAGGTGCAATCGAAGGAAATGGCTCATGGCTTGGATGTATCATTACATCCTGATGAGGAAGCTAGGGGCAAACCAGAATGGCTCTTGATCTGCTGAAAGGGAGAGAGCACACCGCGGTCAGTGAGTGGTCACCTCGGCTTCCTGAAGTGAGGATGGCTCCTCTCCAGCCTTGCACTAATCATAGCTTGAACGTGCAGAGGAAATGGGGGTCCACTGGGAGCAACTCTGGTCTACTTAGGTCTTGTAAATAATCCTGCAGAAATTTCATTTGCCTCATCTGCTCAAGGAAATGTGGCACATATCTATGTCAATAGCATTGGTATCCTAAAATCCCTGAAATGTTGATTGAACCCGTTGCTGGGAGATATTCTTATAAATTTAATTTCTCTTTAATTTCACAACAAAAGAACAGAAGAAGGAGAGCAGAACTAAAATGATTCTGCATTGATGTAAACAAACATAAATATTACTGGATAAAAATAACATGTTTTGAAATCACTTTTACATCTTTAATTGCTATCAATTTGTATGGCCAAAATTCTGTTCTGTTTTTGGCATAATTGACCCAAATAATGTTATAATGTGATACTATGCCAGACTTTTCCTGTTTACAAAGCTATGGCTGTTACTTCCAATTTTAACATTACATCTAAGCTGGCTGTCCCAAATGAAATTTCAAAATTGCTAAAAATAACCCTTGTGAAATGAATTTAGTAAGCTGACCTTCTGGGAAAGTCACTCTGCCTCAAGTAATTTTGAATTTATTCCACTCATCTCTTTGCCTGACTTTTTATCATGTTTTTATTCAAATGTACTGTGTCTTGTCCACCAATAGTGTCAGTTTCGGTCATGAAATTGCTTGAACCAAATATATGAAACCACCAGCAACATGCAAATCTGGTAAGACAAAACTTTTCTAATTAAATTTTTTCAGCATAGAAAATGAATATATTTTTCAGATACAGAACTACCATATAAGTAAGGGAAGTTTGACCTCATTAAATCAGTAAATCAATTACATTGTATTTGAAAATGAAAAATCTAGATTTGATACTGAAAATCACTGATACAAAAACCAAATACAAATTCCAGACAGATTAAAACTTTCCTTTTCTCTTACTGAAAATTATATACAGACATGGCACACTATATAAAAATGTATTACTATAAACATAATTTTTTGTTCTACATCTTCAAAATAAGTGCACAGTTTAGATCTGCAGTTGCTATGACTTCACATGAAAAGACAGAAGAGACATCACAACCAGCCTATCTGTGAAAATTCACGGAGGCTAAAGATACATTTTGATAGGTTAGGAGACCTGGGCCACACTGAAAGGCTATGCCTAAGGATTCCAGCTTTCCTGCATTCTAACTCACTTTAGCCTATTTTTGAGACAAGTGCTTTTGAATGCTTCATCAGAGTCATGTGATTCTATTTTCCTGTAAGCTTCCTTTACCCACGCATCCTCCAGGCTAATTGCATTTTATCTCTGACAAAAGATGATGAACATCACTTCCTTCCTACCTGGGGGTTTAGTCCAAGACCTTCCAAGGGAGCAACATTTTCAACTCTCACCCGGAGAGGACACAAAGCAGCGCAGTGAGACTGAAAGGAAAGAAGCTCCTGCTGCCAAGGGTCACAGGGCATTGCGTAGCAGGAAACAGACACTCTGCATGTGACATCCTGCAGGATTTATTTGGCAGGTGGGGAGCCTGAGAGCCCGCACTGCATCAGTGGAAGCATAGGGACAAGTTTCCTCAAACAAATGTATATCACGACAGTCATGGGTACTTATTGTGCCCTAAGACTACAGTTATATCCATCCTCTCCTAAAGCACCAAAGTATAAAGATGTGTTTTGAAATTAGCTAATAACCAAATTTGTTCTGCACAGCATGTTGCAATTTCCCTCTGCTTTTCTTCCTTCAAATATTTAAGGTGTTCTTTGCACTTTAAGAAGCAGTGAGTTTAATTTTTTATGGAGGTTGATTACAGAACATGTATGAATACAAGTCAGTACATGGATGAGTAGGACTGGAACATGAATGTCTCATTTATTTATAAGAACTGTTGTATGCTGTGTACATTACACGTAGACAATACCTGCTTACAGGGAGATAACTGGCAGGCTGAGATTTGTCTTCCATGTCAAAGCAGGCTTTGCTATCTATCTCTTCTATCTGCTCGTGCCGTGGGAAAAAGATGTAGTGTTTCTTGCTTCGTAAGTAGCAGAATCACAGAATCATAAAGGCTGGAAAATACCTTTAAGATCATCACATCCAGCTGTCAACATAGCGCCACCACCATGTTCACCATTAAACCATGTCCTCAAGTGCCATATCCACATGGTTTATGAACAGCCCCAGGGATTATGACTCCATCACTTCCCTTTGGAAGTCCTTTGCAATGCCTTAAAAACCTTTCTGTGAAAAAAGCTTTTCCTGATATCTAATTTAAACTTCCCCTTTTGCATCTTAAGGTGGCTTCCTTTTTTCCTCTCACTTGTTACCTGGGAGAAGAGACTGACCCTCGCCCGGCTACAGCCTCCTTTCAGGCAGTTGTAGAGAGTGATAAGGTCACTCTGAGCCTCATTTTCCCCAAGCTAAACCCCCCCAGCTCCCTCAGCCACTCCTCACAGGACTTGTACTCCGGATACTTCACCAGCTCTGTTGGCTTTCTCCAGACTTGCTCCAGCACCTCAATGTCTTTCTTGGAGTGAGGGGCCCAAAAATGAACACAGGATTTGAGGTGTGGCAAAAGAACTCATCAATAAGAAATAGCACTAAACTCATCATAGAGAAATTCCCAAGCTACTTTTTTTTTGGTTCTTCCACCTTGTGCATTGGAAACTCACACCCGGTTGAAAAGACTTTATCAAAGAAACCACTGCACATTTTCAATAACTAAAACACATGGAGAATTAATCCCTTCAACTCAACTGCTCTCCACTACTAACACCTGTCAGTGGACAGTCTAGATAAATTCCTGATGAAAAGTTATTGTCTTTATGGCTCTCCAAGCTGTTGCCACTGAATGGCTAATGTGGCTCTAGGAGATGAAAATCTTTGGAAATGGGAACTTCATGACGTACACAGAAACACATTAAAAGACAGAATGGAAAGTTAGGAAACATTAGATCATGAGACGCCACGCACAGAATGCTCAGCCCTCACGTTGCAACCATTGCATACACTTATCTTGAGATAAGACGTAGTTCAGGATTCAGAGAAATACTACACCTCCTTTGTAGATTCCCTCCTCTACCAAGATTTAAGGGCTGCTTTTATTTGTTACAGACAGTTTTTGAAGACGGCTAGTATTTTTTGTGTCCAAATATCTCCTTGAAAGGCTAAGAGGAGGGACGGCAAAGAGCAAATGTTTGAAATAACCAAAAGCAGACAGCACACTTGGATGCTGGACATGCAGCCCATACCATTGTTATAATATCCTGCTGAGGCAAAATACAGCAAGAAATGCAGTCCTGAAAAGTAATAGAATATTACTGAGCAGCTCCAGCCACTTGTAAGAGGTAAAGTAGGCATTTTTTAGTAGTGGATGGTTTCACTTCATCCTTAAACAATAGAAATTGGGATAAATCTATTGACTTCAAAACACCTAAACCCATTTGCACTGGCTTAAAATCTAGTTTATTGGGTTTTTTTCTCTTTTGTCTGAACAAAAGTGATTTTAGCTGAAGGAAACTAGCTGATTTTTAGCAAAATTGCCATAAGAGAGCAATGTAAACCTGGTTAATGTCTTCATAAAACCACTTTGAAAAGTCTGTGTCTCATGGAGTTTAAGATGTTTCAGAACTTTACTTTCTGATTTCGTTAATCTTAAAATGCAACAACAGCCATGACTCAAGTTGGTCTCAGTAAGTGTCTTTTAAAATGACGTTTAGTTATTTGACTTAATTTTTTTCAGAAAACAAGGTCCTGCCCTAAAGGTTTTGTTTGTTCCAACGTAACAGGAAAGATGAAAAGCCGGAAAATAGCAAGATTGGTTGTTAATGGAAAGTAGAAACTTAAAAAGTTCTTACCATTCTATGGTTATTATTCTGCCTAGAAAATTTAGGATTCCAGTGTGGGAAATGCTACAGACAATAATTAGAATCAATACTGTATTTCACAGTACCTCAGTGCCAGTGCAAGTTGCCAATAATCATCACTGTGCAGATTCTTATAGTGTGGCGCATTTCAGGATCTCAGAAGTCGTGTTTAAAAATTTGCACATCAGACATAACAGAAATATGAGCTCCTCCACAGTGTCCAGACAGAAAAACTATATTGCTTTGGATAATAACGAGAAAGAAACTGAGCCATTATACTAAATAAATGATCACTAATGAATTTCTAGAACTAAGATGAGTCTACGATTCAAAAGATTTTTTAAAAGGAGACAGAAATTCTTAGAGATCTCTTGCAAACAGGTGTTTTGTTCTGAAGTTCTTCCCTTGAGTCTAAGGGGGGGGGGGTCACTGTAGAGTGACTTTGTGACCCCAGTGAAGCAATGAAAGAATACAGATATTCAGAGTATGTACCCACAAGTGATACTGGCAGCATAAAAATGACCAAGTCAGACATTTTGTGCTCATCTTCATGTGTGCAATCACACTCATAGTAATTCACAGACGGGATTAAAGAAGAATGAGTATAATTTTTCCTAATCTCTCTAGATCACAAACATTGAATTTCTCTCCCTTATCCCGGCTCAGAGCAAAGGATAACTTGCCCTTTTGTGACATATAGTTGTACATGTTAAAATATATGCCAGAAAAGCAGCCTGTGTTTGAAGATAACACAAAATGAAGCATTTATCACTTCACTTGAAACGTTGCTCCAATGATTAAACCTTCTCACTTTTTAAAACATGAGTTTAATGTTTAAAAACGTGTCTATCTTCAGTTTATGTGGGTTCAGTTCCAGCCACTGGTTTCTCTTATGCTCTCCTGTTTCATTGGTGGTTTATGCAGGGAAGAGAGTCACCTTCTACTAGACCAGGTTGCTCAAAGCCGCATCCAACCTGGCCTTGAACATTTTCAAGGGTGAGACATCCACAACTTCTCTGGGGAATCTGTTGCCATGCCTCAGCAACCTCACAGTAAAGAATTTCTTCCTCATGTCTAATCTAAACCTGCTTTCTTTCAGTTTAAAGCCATTTCCCCTTTTCCTATCGCTGGATACCCCTAAAAAACGTCCCTCTGCAACCTTCTTGTAGACTCTCTTCAAGTACTGCAAGGCTGCCATAAGGTGTCCCTGAAGACTTCTGTTCTCCAGATTGAGCAATCTCAACTCTCTCAGCCTGTCTTCATAGGAGATAATCATCTTCTTGACGGCCTTCTTCTGGACCCACTCCAACAGGTCCATGTCATTCCTGTGCTGGGACCCCAGAGCTGGATGCAGCACTGCAGGTGGGGTCTCACCAGAGCAGAGCAGAGGGGCAGAATCCCCTCCCTGGCCCTGCTGCCCACGCTGCTTTGGATGCAGCCCAGGACACGTTTGCCTTTCTGGGCTGTGAGTGCACATGGCTGGGTCATGTTGCATTCTTCACTCACCAGAACCCCTAGGTCCTCCTTGGCAGAGCTGTTCCCAATCCTTTCATTTCCCAGGCTGTACTGATACCACAGTTTGCCCTAATCCAGGTGCACCACCTTGCACTTGGCCTTGTTAAACCTCACTAGGCTCCGTGGGCCCACTTCCTGAGCTGGTCCAGGTCACTCTGGATGGCATCCTGTCTTTTTAGGAATGTCAACAGCACCACTCAGCCTGGTGTCATTGGCAAACTTGCCGAGGATGCCCTCGATCTCTTTGTCTATGTCATTGATGAAGACATTAAATAACACTGGTCCCAGTATGGACCCCTGAGAGACATCACTTGTCAGCAATATCTATCAGAACACTGAGCTGTCCTCCACTGCCCTCTGGATATGACTGTCCAATAACTTTCTTATCCATTAAACAGGCCACTCAGTTTTAACAAAGTCTAAATTTTGATGAGACTTTATACAAGTCTTATTGAAAGCTCCTATAGACATCATGAGAACTAGATCCCAAGTATGAGATAGACACAAAGAGAAAAGCACCCAGAATAAGCTGAACTGCCAGTAGATACCAAGGATGTTCACAGGCCAAAGCTATTGGAACCTAGAAAGCCACAACAGAACTTGTTGAGCTGTATCCGTCTGGTATTTCTCTGGGGACAAAGCAGAAGAATGGGGAAATGCTGAAAGAAGGAGACAAGTATAACTGTAATAGCAGCAGTTATAAAGAATAAATGATTTTGAAATTTGAGGTAAAGTCTAAAATATTTTCATTTTTTGTGATTCTGACCAAAGAGAAGACAAATTCTATATTTTCAGTGGTTCATGCTTGTGTTTGCATGACATTACATTAATGGTCCTAGAACTAATAGCATGGTTCAAGACAAAAAAACTAAAGCATTGTCTGCAAGGGTGATCTTCCTGAGCAGGTAGGAGTCAATTTTGTATTCTACATTGAAGCTAATCATAGCCCACATACTGTTTAATCAACAGTCACGGCAAGCTTGAGGGGAATTAAAGAGCAATGCAATCATTGTGCTTCATAGTATGAATAGCATTTGATGACGCATTGCAGAAACAGCCAGAAATAACATGGGAAAGGAGGTTTCACAGAACAGATTGCACCACGAGCTCCAGCTACCAATCTTAGGAAGTTGCAGCTCAACCCTTATCCATCTGCCTATGTTCCCTACACAAATCGTGTGGGTTTGCCCTTTCTATTTCTGTTTTAAAGATACCAAGACAACTAAACACTAGGAGTAGGTGGATGTCTCTTGACACCTGAAACCCTCAGCAGCAGCACGAGTATACGCTGAGGCACACCTATGTTGGGGGCCAGTGGCTGGAGGCTCACCTGGTTGCTGGTGCCATCTCTTGAAGGGACAAAAAGTTCAGGACCTCCTCTCTCTGCCCTATGATATCAAAGTAGTAGACTCACATGGGTTTTCTTTTCAAAAATTAAATTCATTTTAGAATTCTTTCTAGCCTTTCTTAAAGTGTGTGTGGGGTGACTGTGAATGGCTTTTGGTTTCTGCTTTTTTTATTTGCTTTAAATAGCATAACACGTAATGTTGATATTTCTTGAAGATTTTTTTTCCCCACATTTGCTGTCCCCATTTTTATATGAAATGCCTAGATGGTGGCTCAGTAGAAATTAGTCTGGATAGTCACCACCAGTAGACATGTAGAGCACACTTAGCTTTTGATATTAAGAGAATAAAGCAAGATTCCACTGAAAAAGCGATTTGGCATAGCTGCAGGTAAACTCATAAGGTAAATTACAGTGTTTGTGGAAAAGCATATTCAACAATTTAAGTTACTCTGCATCCCAATACTCCAGTAGTTAAAACTATTGTGTATTTTATATGCTTGCAAATGGTTATTTTGGCAGTTGTTAACACCTGGAAGTGTAATACTGAGAATAAACTCTTCATTTTACAGTTAGCTAAATAGCAGTTTTGTATTGTTTGCACACGTTTATTTCAGTACTTGCAACAATGATCAATTTTATAGAGGATTATATGTGTGATAAACCTGGGCAATATCACCTCTACTTTGATTTAGTCATTTGATCTCATCAAGCTGAAAATCTGCTCTGTGGAGGAGGACTTGCTGGTCTTGGTAGATCTGAAGGTGAACACGAGCCCTTTGGACAAACACAGCCGACAGCATCATTGGCTGCTTTAGAAAGGGTGTTGCAAGTTGAGGGATGTGATCCTTTCCCTGTACTCAGCACTGGCAAGGCACACCTGGAATGCTGTGTCCAGTTCCGTGCTCACCAATATAAAAGACACATGTGTCTGCTGGGGTGAGTCCAATGGAGGGCCAGGAAAGAGATTAAGAGCTTGAAGCTTGGACCATCTGCCATACAGGGGCAGAGAGATCTGGGGCTGTTTAGCCTGGAGAAAAGAAGGCTCAGGGGACATCTTATCAGTATATATAGAGTCCTAGGAGGCTGGGAGAGACAGACTAAATGGGATGGGAGTCTGTTCTCAGGAGAGTGGAGACAGGATTCTTCAACGGGCATGAAGTCAAATACATGACGATGTGTGTAGACTAAAGAAGACGTGACCAAACAAAGAAACAGTGGCCCATGGGTCTTCAGTCTTCTTACTTGGAAATGCTCAAAAGCTGATTGAAAGTGGTCCTGAGCAATGTGACATAGCTGGTCCTGCTTTGAGCAGTGGGGTGGGACTACACCATCTTCTGAGTTGGATCTGATCTTGCCTGTTTTGTGATGCTGTGATTCATACATTTTCCTGTATTCCACACATGAGAACAGAGCCTCTTTAACAAACTCACCTGTTTGGGTGTTGGGACTGAAACTGGGTAATATATTTTAAATCTATTTTCATCTGTATGAATTCACCTTATTTTAAGAGGAGATAGCTGTGTAGATTCAAACAACATGTATAACTTTCCTTGGAAAAGTTCCTGCAGCATGATCTACACTTGAAGAGTCTGATGGCCAAAGCATGCCTTGCCTCGGTGCTGCCCTGCTGACCCGAGCAGTTAAATTAAAGCAGACACACAGGGGAGATCATGAGCCTGTAAAACAATGTTATAATGTCTCAAGGCAGCTTGTGAGATATGATTCAAAAATCAGGATAGCCTAATATTAATAAAGATCTGATCTCTTTACGGAATTAGCAGACCTTCATGGGGCCGTGAGTGGCAATGCAACCTTGACTATATTATCTAACCATTTATATACCACAGAGGTTTTTTATAGGCATTTTGGGCATTTTGTGGAAAGAAGTGTGCCATAGCTCCTTCTGTTTCTGTCCTCTGAAATTCCTTGAGCAATCAAGCCTAGTGGGCCTGTTTCTGTTTATTGTCTCTAGAGTGATTATTGTCAGTCACCTTTTCTTTACATTTCAATTGACCTCAAGAGGGAAGCACTCCTTTATACTGCTGACAGGGTATCTTTCGTCTGCTTTTATGACTTCTTCAAACCACCATTGAATGGACACTGTAATATAAATATACTTTTTTCCCAGTATATTTAAAGAGCTAATACAATTACTTCTGTTTTAAACATATTTTTTATTGCATTCAGAAATTGAAAGAGTAATTTAGAAGGACTAGATTACAAGGCATATGCAGTTTAATATCACAACAGTAGACAAAAATTCTTAGAGATGTTTGCTTGGATAAGTGGTTTGATACGAAATAGTTTGCATTTGTACTTTGTTGATCATACTGATTTTTCCTGCTTCATCCCTCATCTGATATAGTAAACTAACATTATAACATAACTTAAGATCAGATGTGAATGTATTTACTGCTACAAACTAATCACTGGAAAGAGCATTAAAGTGTGAGGTTGGATATTGCTGCCAGAATCGTGACCCCTCTCGATATGCAGGTTTTATGGCCATGCATTTTCTTTTAAAATCAGAGAAACACCAGAAGTGTTGCTGTTACCTTTGTTACCATAGAGGAGGGATAGTCTTATCTAGTTCAGGGTTCAGATTAATTCTTAGTGGGAAGTAATGAAATACAGCACAGAAGAATGGTGACATACCTATGTTTCCTCACAGATTTGAAATGACAGTCTGGTATGCTTCCTGAAGCAAAATGCAGCTACTTAACATTCCTTTAAGTCATCTCACTATTACCAGGATCTACAAAAGGACACAGCCCCAGGTTAGCATTCAGGAAACTCTTGTCACATGCAGCTGAAGACCCTCAAGAACTTCATTAGGAGAGGCATAAATTAAAAAGCTGTGAAGAAATATGTACCAAGAGACACACTGAGCTAGAAATTCCTCCAAAAGATGATGAAAGAAATCCAACAGAACAAAATAAGCAAGGAAAGTCTGACAGAGACACTGCCTCCCTTCCTTGGTGATGAAAGAAACTCAGTACATAGAGGTTTTTGCAGCAACCATTAAAGAAAAGAAAAAGAAGAAAATGAAACTTTGAGACCTTTTTCTATCAAAACAATTTAGTAATTCATTCAGTAATGAGTCACTGAATGAAAATGCATTAAGTTCTGATTTTCATTTCCAGGCTCCCTGATTAGCCTGTATGCCATGATTAGCCATGGCTAGTTACACCTGTGTTCCACCAGAACAGATCACAGAGGTAAAGAAGTCTAGCACATCACATGGGATGTAATCCATCCAGAAAGCTCTGTCCTCAAGGAATCTGTGGATCTGTAAGTTTGTTGGCAGAGAACAGAAAGCTCATAAAAATAAGTGATAAATTAAAACTCACTTTGTAGCAGCTGGCACACATTCCCTGATCAGGTTTGCATAACCCCGGAGCTGTTGGGTCTCAGTGTTTAAAATGAGGCTTCTCTGAAAAACTCAATTAAGTTGAAAAAGGTCAGCTAAATGGTATCCTCCATCAGCCCATGGATGCTCCTAATAGCAGAGATCTGATCAAAGACTGCTTCTCTGAGACATAAAAGTTCTCTGAGTAAGTCCCAAGGAGAGTTTAACTCTGAACAGCTAATTTAGACATGCAGCATGGCACAACTTTATTAGCACCATACAGAGGCTAGCCAGTCTGGCCCCAGAGAGCCCTTACCTCTATCAAGCTTGTACATAGCTCCAATATTCCATGCTGAATGCTTTCTCTTGAATGATGTTCAATACTGCCAAAGCACCAAGCGACACTGAGAAAGAGAAGTAAATGTAGCTAAACTCAATTCTAAGGAGAGATGCTAGACTGTAAATTTAAATTTTAGGTTCCAGGTATTTGGACATTTCACTCACTCTGTAAGTACATCTAATATACTGCTTAAAAGACTTAATAAAGTAGGGCAAGTTATGAGCCTCTTATGAGAAGTTCTGAGTACTTCAGTAAAATCTTCAATCAGTGCCTCAATAGTTTCAAGGTGAAAATGAGTACAGGAGCTTGCAAATACCTAACCCAGGTGTCGTTCAGCTGCTGGAATGGGTTTGGGTACATTTCCTAACACTTAACTAACTCTATTTTGAGAGACTTTGTGGGAAATTGATTAAGCACTAAGAAATAAGAATTTAGATGGAAAAGAACTTGAAGCTGCAAGTAGCATAGAGAAACATAGGTAGCAAACACACAATAAGAATGTAGTTGTTGGAGGGAGTCAGAAGTAAAAATATTAGGAGCTAAAATTGACATGATAATACAACAAATGTCCCCCACTGTGCATCAGACACTGCCAGGACAACAAAGCTCTCAGCAAAATGGTATTTCATGCTAAGAAGTGCACTTAGGAATCTACTGATCTGTCACTAAAAAATGACCCACCTACCCATTTGACTCTAATCTATTTACATAGCACTTAGTACATTCATAAAGTATTGCTCTATCTGTTCAGTTCATGCAAGGAACAAGCAACCTAAGCAATTGGTTGAGTTCCAGTGTAGACATGATTTGCTCAATAACTGATAGCTGATATGCAATCAGGATCATCTTTGAATCTTTTAGAGAGAGCAGAATTAAAGTGTTGGTTTTCTAATATAATATTTAGGTATCTAATTTAAATTAATGAGAGGTAACAAGCATTAATCACCTCCTGTCTGCAGGTCTTATACACATTAATGAAATAAGTTGCTAATTCTAGGATAAAGATAGATGAGATAATGCATATTTTGATACAAAAGGCTAAAATAAAACAAGACAGTCTCTGGTCCTGGGAGGGAAAGGTAGTACTTCCCTCAAGAGAGATGCAGCATAACAAAAACAACTTAAGCACTTCTGCCCAAGGTACATGAAGCACATGCTAGATGGATGGAGAACCCATCTCATGTGATGAAAGACTTCCTGCCAAAAAAGCTACAAACAGTGCCGGAAGAACAAAGAGAGGACAGAATAGTGCTACCCTGTATTTCACTTTTCCTTCACGTAAAATCTGGACAATATCAGCATTCTGGAGACGTGCTCTATTTCACTGTTTGCCTTTAGACATCCAGTTGAAGATGTTTCTACCTGTACAACAGAGAAATTTTTTGCATGATTTGGGTTGATTTGTATGCTAATGACATTCAACACATCTGTCGGACATGAATTGTATATTGCCTCAATTGACTGATTCTTACCTGTCTTAGGAAGGCAGTAAGATTTTTAATTACTTCATCTCAGACAGCAGTCAGGACAATAAGATATAACAAAGTAACGAAAGCCTGGAAGCAGTTGAAACCTTGGTACAATTTATGTAATTATTTGTGTTGCAAAGGAGTTAGGAGTCCTAGGATACATCTGTATATATTACTTTAAGGCAACATTGTTATTTCTGTTTGCAGCAAGAAAGGCCCCCATAAATATCGCTAATTTGAAGCATGCTGAGAGGCCGCGTACTAAACCGGTTAAGGCAGTTTCAACCTCGGACAAAGAAACTACCAGGGATGCATGCAATCATGATGCAGCTGCATGCTACCAGCTCCCAGGCTTTTCTGCTTCTTGCACGGTCCCCAGATACGGGTTCTGAACAGTTACAATAAACTGGTGAATCTCAGTTCCCCACTACTGCAGCTAGCATTGCTGCTGATGTGTTTCTGACTAATCTTCCGAAATGCACACCTTGGAGAGCAGAGCTCTCCCTTGGGCGGAGAAAACATCCACATTCCCAGCTTAAGTTCCGAACTTCCTCCACGGATTTTATTAAGAGCCAAGATTTGGGATACAACTGTCCACCTGTTTCTTGGTGAATAAAAATGATAAAATGAACTGAAATCAGAGCCAGAGGGTTATGGTTGTTAGTCACCACTAATTATAAAGCACCTACAACATGTGATTGCTATTTGCAATGACTTGCCATGCAAGAAAATAATTTTCTAGAGTTGCCTGTGAATGTAGCAGTGCAAGTAAAGACATTGTAAGCCATTAAGTTCTTTGCTCACGGGCTACAGGGCAGCCTGGAAGATATTTTTATTCTCAGATGAATCTAAAATGGGATGTGTCTTTCTGAAGCAAATTCTTCCTCCCAAAGGTCAGTCAGGGTAAGCTGAGAGACCTAATTGCATTTGTTGAGTGATGCTGTTTAAACCACAAAAAAATTTGGAAGTAAGTGATGATTTCAAGGTAGCTTAGGTATGGAAAGTTCCACGAAGAACAGAAAAACAGTTGAAATGGTTCTCTGGCACAGTACATTCTCTGTGTGCCAGATAGCCCAGCTCAATAGCAATCACATCCGTCTACACAGTTCCGGAGGGATCACGGTGTGGCAGTCTGGAAGTGGTGTGGTGGGCATCTGCTTGGCAGGTCCCGTCAAGACTAGGGGTCAGAAACATGGAAATTTTAACTAAATTACTTCCTCAGTGGAACCAGTTCAAGAAATGTGAATGTGCATGGACAGATTTATTGATTTTTCAGCCCAAAGCAGTGTTTGACGAATCGAGTCACTTGGAAAAATTTAGAGTAAACATATTAACACCCCAGTAAAGGAAGCAAATCATAAGGTGCATATTCTGCTGCTACAATGTAATAAGAAGTTTGACTGGAAGAATCATAAACAACTGGTGCAAGGGCCGTTACGTTAATACAGGTGTCTTTAGCAGCAGCACTCTGTTTGTCTGCATAAAAGCTGTACACTAATTAACAAAAAAAACGCAGCACATTTATAAGCAAGTTTCCATGTACAAAATTAAGTTTAGTTTACCAGAAAATGAAAGTCCATGGATTCTGAATTTCTGAAGCTACAATTTCTTTTCTTAAATGAATTATGCTCATGAATAACACAAAACTATTCCATATTTTTTATGGTACTTATTTATTTTTAATGTTTAGTAGATGACTCATTTGTCTTCTAATTATTTTCTTACATAGAATGGGACTAAAATAAGAATTTTAGCATCTGGGTTGAACTGCCACTTTCACTATCTTGGAAGTCAGTGTGAAGATATTTAGTTCCTATAAGATCTTGGTATTGCTCCCAAGCAGCTTCAGACTTTTGACTAATTTTTTCAGGCTGTTTGCAGAATTGAGATTTTATTTGTAAAATTCTCAGTATTTGCTGGGAAGAAAAATGTCAAGAGATAATGCCTTTTCTAGTTTGACTTTTCCAGCCCTAGGAACAGCAGTGTGGTGTAGATGCACAACTTGCACTCTGCCTTTTCTATACAGAAGTTCTGCACCAAGAGTTGTTTTCTGCAGTCTGCTAGCTATAAACAATGCATGCTCTATTTATAGATAAACTTCCTGTGACCCATGGAAAGATGTTCTTTAATTTCTCCTTATTTTTTAGCTTGCTTAAAATCCCAAGAAAGCTATTTCACTTTTCAGCCGCTAATGCCTTTTTAAAAAACACTTATAGATACACATTAGCTAGCTATTTGTTTAAAGTGATCATTGACCTGCTTAAAATTATACCAGTTAGTTTAGAGCACCTGCCATCCTTGAAAGATCCCATACATTTTTCAATAACTTCATCGTTTTTCTTCATTTTTGTGAGCAGTTCCTTTCAACTCATAAAACAGCACAGTATATTTAGCTTGTGAAGAGATACTAAAACCAAAAGGAATAAGAAAGAAAAAAGAAAGTAATGTTTTTAATGAAACTCTGTTCTGGGTTTTCAGAATATATTTTTTAAATTAATCATGACATTCTGTTTTGCTGGGTAATACAACTAACATGCCTGGTTTAAATTTTATCTCCATCTATCATTATGCCCCTACTCACAGGTTTTTTAGGTTTTTTTTGTTTTCCCTCAGTGGGAAGCAGAAAAAATTCAATTTCAGACATTTCAAGCATATATTTTCCACCATGTAGATACTGATCATATAAAGATCATGGCCAAAATACCTCAGCATCTGAGCAAAAATTACAACATGCAGTACAAGGTTTATGACAGCCAAAAAGAACAAAGAACAAAATACTGTGTTTCTATCTTTACCTAGACTGTGTTCGCTGCATTCATTTGCATGCAGCTGTCTACAACTTAGCGACTTTAGCAGTGAACAGGGAGAGGTAGAAACATCAATATTTCTCATTTCACCAAAAAGTAAACTAAAATAAACCAGTTCAAAAATATTATTTAGGACATCTTACTTCTATCCTGGTGAGTGTCAGAAATTTGCATATTTGTATGCATTTTTGACAGTTAGCATCCCTAATTGCTATCAGCAGTAGGTCAAATTATGAATCTGCTTGGACTTTCCCTCCGGCAGATGCACTGACAGAAAACCTTTGAGATACTTGTTTTGGAAAATTTCTCTAGAACCACCAAGTCCCTGAGTTTCCTGCTTGCCTTTAGAATCCCTAGAAAGTAGTAATACTATATGCCTTATAAGAAATACAAATCCAGGATTCAGTATCTTGAACAGCTTTGCTAATGGTTTGCTTTCTGTTTTTTTAAGTCAAGGCAAATCTTTTATGGGGCAAACTCATCTGGAGTTTGAGGCATTGGAGAAACAATGCGTTAGGACTCATATGTGCACACAAACATTAGAACATTAAAACATATATTAAATATTAAACATTAAAACATAGTGGAAACATACCCAAAAATTTGGGAGTAGCCTGGAATTCTGAAAAATAAATTAGTCTTTTTTGCTAAAATTACCTATCATACCTAGCTGATGTTGACAGTTATGAGTTTTCTAGGAGAAAAAGAAAAAATTCACCATCTTTCTTATTGAAACATCCTGTGAATTCCAGAAGACCAGTATCCACAGAAATCAGTAGAAGCAGTCAATACCTTCAAATATCATTGGAGAGAAGCTAGAATTGAAAATTGCCATCAATTACTTTTATACTCGGCTACTTCTATTAAAAATCAGTCACTTTTCCAAATTCAGAAAAGAGTTATCTGCTTCCATTGATTTCCCAGTCATATAAAATACTAAAATTATGGGAAATTTGCTTTTGTTTTGATTTTGCCATGGTTTTTACTTCAAAAGATATTAAAATATATGTAAAACATTTTCCTCTTTACTCACTACAATTGTTTACTTGATATAGTACCAATAAATATTTATCAGAAGCTTATTGCACTCAAAATAAGTTTGAATACTGTGAAGGTCAAACAAACCTAGAAAAGGAGTTTTTGCATAAGCCATGTAGCACGTGGTTCATTGCACTAACATAAGCAGACAGCTTTCCCTCCCTCCCATCCCTCCAAATATCCAGACTCTTCAGATCTTCAGGTACTAACACGGGCCCGTGTTAGTGCTGGCACGTTACCTACTTTTGAGACCTTGTTACTGAGCTCCGCCTCCGTGCCAAATGCCACCTTTGCTAAATTGTGCTCTACAGAGATTTGCATTCTGATGTCAGTTTCACAGGTTCCCGTTGCATTCTTTCCTCTTCATTCCCACTGCCTCTGCTCTTCATAGAACCCTCCAAACACAGAGTATTGCAGACACCTTTCCTTCCTCTGTGCTAGGCTATTACACTGTTTCAGCAAGCATGGTCTTGTCCTTACTTGTCTCCACGTGTCTTGCTATAAAGGGTAGTTCAACTGCATCCTACTGAGTTTATTAAGTCCAAATTTAATGCTCAAAATTAAAATGATGATTGTTCTACCTTTAATGGTTTTTTTTAATGTATTTACTTGATGTGTCTCTCCTGCCTCATCTAAAATTCATTTATTTATGCTGCTCCAGAAACTGAAGAGCTGATCAAGGAGGTCTTGGGTACCAGAACAGTTTTGTTTCCTTGGAAGTGAAACTGAAACACTGATAGATTCTCTGCATAGGAGAGAAGGAACTTCGATAATTTTGTTTGGAGTACTTTGAAAGACTACTCTGATATTACTTTCAAAAAAGTTCTTTGGTTCTAGCTGAATTCAACCTTTCCCAGAGCCAAGAGTTTTACAGCATTATTGTATAGTTTCTGTCAGAAAACTTTGAATTTTAGTAAGCGTTTTATGGAAAAGATATTCCCATTAACATAGTGTTAAGTAGTTTGAATGTCTTTTCCCACAACTGGACTTTGTTGGCGTATTTCCTGCACTTTGCCTTGGTTTTGTGTGCTCTGTCTGTGTGAGATTACATGGGGTTTTCCTTAACTTGAAAAATCTTATCTTTTGTTGACAGGAGTGACCTTTACTATTTTTAGAGCATAATGCAAGACCCATCTTTTCTCATGAGCCTTTCCTCAGTAACAAACAATGACATCATATCCCAGGGATAATTTTAGGAAAATAGTCAGACCTTTAGTAACTAGGTTTGAAAGACTAAATCAAGACAGGGAAACCGAGGCCTTTTGCAAGATACCTCTGCACCAGAAACTGTTGCTTAGAACCGTAGTAACTTTGATTTGCCTAGCCGAGGAACTGATAACAAAACAGCTGCAGCAGCTTAGGTTTCATCAATCAAATATACACCAGATTCTCAGACACGATTAAACAGCTACTGGAATTTCTCTAGGCTTCACACACTGAAGCCATGTCTAGATGGCTGCAATTACAGAAAAAACACTGAATATTCCAGTTTGGAAGGGCCCCACGAGGATCATCTAGAGCAACTCTTAAGCGAATAGTCCATGCAGAGATCTAACCAGTGGCCTCGGTGTTATTAGCACCAGCTCTTACAGAGCTGATCTCAGGGCTGTTGTACACCTTGATTACAGTGCAGCCAAAAGAACAGTCTCATCCACAGAAAAAGCCAGCACCCAAAGGGGTGAGGGTTGCACACACAGCACTGTGCCTCTCATCCATCCAGAGGTTGCTGAATACACACCGCACTTCTGCTCAGAAACTCTGATCCTAACTTTCAAGATGAGTAACTTTTAACCAGAATATAAACCAGAAGCATGGAACATCTTTACGGAAGCCATAACAGCCCTCAGGCATTTCAGCCACTGCTAGGCTGATGCTTATTTCTACTTCTAAGCCTTACCAACATAATAATGAAATTACTAGTCCCTTACAATTCCAACTAAAATGACCATCTGTAAACCATGAAATACAGAGTGACTTCAATTTTTTAACACTGAAGCATGTAGAAGGCACTCAGATACTACAGTCAGTGTGTGGAGTACAAAACCCCTGAAGTCAGATAAATACAATAATTAGTCATGCACTCTTGTGTGGGAGAACAAACATCTGATTGGTGCAAGTTAACATTTAAGAGTATTCAGATGGAAATAAGTTGGTAGGAGGATTTATTCGCAAAGAAGGAGGGATTGCTATTGTTTTGCTACACAAAGTGGAGCCTGCTTACTCTGGAGAAGATTAAAAAGCAAAGGGAGGAAGCAGACACTCCTTCATCATGGGCACTCTCTGGGAAACTTGACTAACCTCAGTTATCAGGGTAAGAACGAAACCTGGGGCAGACAGAGAAATCCAGAGGGGGAAATATTCTATTGCCTTGGGACAATAGGCATTTCTGAACATCTTATACACTTACTATAACAACAATGCCTTATTGACATCCTTTCCTTATTAAGAGAACTGCCTTTTTCAGCACACATCTCTTTCCCACGTCAAGCAAGTGACTTACCTTGTTAACTTCAAATATTAAAAAAAAACACCCAGCAAAAGCGCAAAAGCATTTTCTCAGTAAGCAAATGGGTTTGCAAATGGGCTTACAAATGATGAGTTCTGAATAATGGTTAGTATGCAATGGATTCTCCCACTCAGAAGCTACAAATACACTGCATATCATCAAGAGCTTTTAATAATTTTGTCATCTAGATACTTCAGAAATGTTTTTAGATTTCTGCAATATGTTCAGCAGTGAAAGTGGCATGTATCCAATGTTAACAATAGACTCTAAGCTGTGAATCACCAGAGGAAAACAAAAAAAATTGCAAGAATCATGTTTAGTCATATTTGTCAGAATATATCAGACCAAGCAAATGCAACCCTCAGGGTTCTCAAACTAAATATATCAATGCAGAACTCCTGAATTCAGTGAGAATTTTGCAAATTTTTAACCTGCTTTAAAATTCAAAGTACCTTGAGGTTGCATCATTTTTGAAAACAATAAAATATATATTTGTGAAATCTTCAGTAGCACTTGGTGAAAAGTTTTATTCTCAGGGCAGAGAGCCTTTTGATTTTTGGGGTGAAGGGGGCAGGAAATGAGGGGTTATGCATGTTGCATGAAATACTAAGGAGTCTGGGTCAGTCTCGAAAGTCTGAGAGTTGTGTCATGATGCTTGAATAGAAAATGTCAGAGCCCTTATAAAAAGCTTTTTATTACTAGGGATAGCCAACAGGAAAATCTGACAAAAAAGTCTCACATCTAGGAGTCTGTAAGGAAGTAAGTACCTCTGCCATGTCATGAACCTTCAGTCCACAACCTTCCTCTGTCCTCTCAAAGCACGGAGCAAGGTCCCTACTTCTCATTATTATTGGCTATTCTGCTTTTGAAGTCATTCTGCTTCATCCTGTTTAAGCTGTTCTGCTGCAGAGCAAGAGGATTCAAGATTCATTTGACAAAAAAGAGGAAACGAGTGTCAGCTTGGTTCAATAGCCAGGTAATGACCACACTTACCAGAGAGGGAGAGTCCTTACTTATAAGAATGTTTTAGGCATTTTGTCTACTGACCTTTGAACAAGCTACAGGAACATGCAGAGCAGCCCATATCCTGATACCCAGAGCAGCAGGAGGGATATGGGCTTGAACTCTCTCCAGCAGAGGATCAAACTGAACTTGGAAGCACCGGAATGGCCTCAAAATTTCACCAAATGTTTGCAATTTCCCGCCTCCTCCAAACTCCGTAGCCAGAACACAATGCCATTAATACCACTACATAAGCAAGAATTTCCAGCTAATTAGGTCTCTCATGTTATTTCTGCAACAGGTCTCACTTCTTTAGTAATATCAAACCCTCATCACTCATAAGAAAATATCACAGTTGGTTATGGATAGAGACAGCAGGAGCTGAGCACAAACCACCAACGCACCACTGCACAAACTACCCAAAATTATAGCTCCCCTTGAGTAAATTTTCTTATTTTCAAATAAACATAGCCTAAGTACAGTTTTGATAATTGTGTTGAGAGCTCCTCCCTCCCTGCAGAACATGTACATCCCCAAAGTCTAGTCTTAGTACATTCTCTTTCATTTCTTATGGAACAGCTGCTGTTGGACAGGACAGTCTTAAGAAGGTAGCAGGAGTGAAAGCACTGACAGACTTAACTGAAGATCTAAACCTGTATTCAAAATAAGGATATACATATCAATATATATTCAATATAAGGAGAATATTGCTCATCAAGACTCTAGGATGGATATTTGCGAGAACTAAGGGCTCAAGACTGCAATTTCCTGCAGTGTAATTTCTTATCTGGAATCCAGAGAGGTCAAACCTACTGGCCCCATTAGTCCAACTTTAGGTTCTAACAAGTATTTAAGCAAGGATTTAAATTACTAAAAATCACTTCAGAGAAAAAAAATTGCCACTAAATTTCGTTACTAGTTTCAAGCTCTCATTCATGATTCCAGCTTGAAAAGTAGACACAGAGCATTCAAACAATTCTGTTTAAAAATAGTATTATAGGATTAAACAAACCTAAGTAGACCTAACAAAGACAAAGAGGATTACTTAACTGAATTTAAGTGTAAGTTTTTTTATTAATCAAAAATCTAGAAAAACCCACAACCTATTTTACCTTATAGCAAAACAAGTTTGGTAGCAAATGATTTGTTGTAGGTTTTCCCCTACTTCCCCTCTTCTCTTCTTTACAGGTGCACAATCCTAGTGAGTTTATTGCAGACTAAAGAGGCAATGTTTTCTGTTTATTTGGCAGGACATCAGTACTTAGCAGTTGATGTGCCAAGAACCTCCCCAGACGAATTCTCTGTGAAACAGCAGCACCTTTCTGCACTGAAACAAACTGACAAAAGCAATTACACCACAGATGGGAAATTCTCCTGCTGTTAGTATGCATAGCTGCAAGTGTTTAGTTTAACAACCAGAGAGCAAGACGGCTAAAATATAAATTTTCTAATCAGCTTCCTGACTTCTAAGGGTTGAGTGTTTCATCCCATATATAACAGTGTTCCAAAGTTCCTCAATTAAGTGATAAAGAAGCACTAGCCCTTAATTAAAAGTTGATAATATATTTCACAGAAAACCATTAACTCCTTTCTCCCATTACCTAGTGGTTAAGTTTATCTGCTCATATACAGAAAGTCCTGTTTTAATATACAGAAAGTCCTGTTCTAAGTCACACCGGATTTATGTCCGCCAGTTCCTCTTCAAACAAATGAGCCTTTCCTTGAAACAGCAAGGCATTTATTTCAGCAAGAGGCTGAGGTGTGAGCCTCTCTGCACCTGGAAATGCTGTGGTGAATAGCTGTAAGAACTTGTCTGGTCAAGTAAGTTCCATTACATGGATACTTCAGAAGCTGATTTTCAAACTAGCTTCATTGAGAATTGTTTCTTTCCCCTTCACTCTATTTTAAAGTCAAACCTTTGACTGGTACTCCTCTTCCAGAGCATTAACAAAGCCTGTCTGATGTGCAAATACTGAACAGCCCAGACTCACCAAATATGCATGGTAGCCCAAATTCCTCAGAAACCTTGCCAGGCAGACAGCCCAATGATGGAATACAAAACTGTCTGCTTCTCTGCCTGGCGTGTTGAAATTCCAGTGGTTCTCATCCAGGAGATTCGGCAGATCCATCCAACAGAGCTGCAAATGTAGGTGCTGAAACTACTGACTGCAGGGTCAGTAACTGACTGGGGGTGTTCCAGATCCATTTCTTCCTGGCAGTGCAGACCCCATATAACCTCCTTGATGGGCTCAGGGATAGATGCCCCAGCAGAAACCCAGAAAGGGTTCCTGCAGTATCCAGAGAAATACCATCTCTGCTGACATTTTCAGTTTCACAGATTCAGCAAGTGTGAATGGAATCAAACTTTTTTTTCCGACTGGCTTTAAATTATTGCTAAAAAACAGTAACATCAAATCTTTTTGCAACACCTTTGGTGTTTAGCACTATTGATCTTGTCTCTGCTGAAGGAAAGAGAATTGGTAGTATCCAAAGAAATATACTGGACCAGTTCACATCACACATTTTTATTTCGTTGTGCCACAGTTCATATTTCAGAAGAGTCCCAGCCCAAAATTACTTTAAAGCCAAATAAGTCAGTAAGCCAAGCCCATCAGCACTGGTGGTAATGCCTCTGAGGCAATGTATTTAAAAGGACAAAAAAACCTGTTGCACAACTGCAGCTGTGAGAGAAGAGTGAAAGAAACAGCTATGCAGAAATCAAAGCCGATGAAGGCGTGGGGGGAGGACGTGTTCCGTGCTTGAGAGCTGAAATTTCCCTGCAGCCTGTGGGGAAGACCACGTTGAGACAGCTGTGCTCCTGAGCCAATAAAGGTCCATGGTGCAGCAGAAACCCACCATGGAGCCCATGGAGAGCCCCATACCAGAGCGAGTGGATGCCTGAAGGAGGCTGCAACCCTCTGGAAGGCCTGTGCTGGAGCAAGGTCCCGCCAGGAACCAGCTCACCACAGGGGAGCCATGCTGGTGCAGTTCATGGAGAACGGGAGCCCATGAGAAGGACTCACTTTAGAGAAGATGGTGGAGGACTGTCTCCTGTGGGAGGGACCCCACACTTGAGCAGTGGAAGAGGGTGAGGAGTGCTCCCATGGAGGAGGAAACAGCAGCAGTGACAATGTGGAGTGACCTGACTGTGTAATCAACTGACTGCAGACTCCATTCCCTATCCCCCTGTGCCAGTGGGAGAGAATTTGGGAGTGAAGTTGAGCCCTGGAAGAAGGGTGGAGGAAAAGGCACTTTAAATATTGTTTTTTTTCTCATTATTCTGCTCTGATTAGATTGGTAATAGATTATTTCCCAATATCTAATAATCAATTATTAATTTCTGCAAACTGAGTCTGTTTTGCCCATGCTGGTAATTGGTGAGTGTTGTACTTATCTGTAACCTGCAAGACTTTATTTATATCTTCTCCCCTGTCCAGTTGAGGAGAAGGAGTGACGGAGCAGCTGGTATTTATCATAGTCAGTTCCTTTCTTATGCTTTTCTTTTTGAGTACTTGTAAGAGCTTTCAGCCTCACTTTCTAGTCACTGAAGTCTTCTGGTTTTGCATAGGAAAGAAATACAGAGTATATAATAAAAGTGCCTGCTTTTCCTGGCCGCAGCAGTGAGTTTAGAGGGGTGTAGCTTGCTGAATTCGCATGTGTCATGGTTTAACCCCAGCTAGCAACTCAGCCCCACACAGCAGCTCCCTTCTCCTTTGGTGAGATGGGGGAGAGAATTAAAAGGGTAAAAGAAAACTTGTGGGTTGAGATAAGAAGAGTTTAATAATTGAAGAATAATGTAATAATAACAACAATAATGATAATAATCATATTAATAAAAAAATTTCAACAAAACCAAAATAACGAAAAGGGTAAAGCAATGAATGGAGATGAAAACAATTGCTCACCACCAACTGCTGGATACCCACCAGTTCCTGAGCAGTGGCCCTCCCGGCAAGATTTTCCCCTAGTTAATATGCTGAATATGACAACCTGTGGTATGGAATATGCCTTTGGCCTGTTGGGATTAGCTGTCCTGCCTGTGTCCCATCCCAGCTTCCCGTGCCCTCCAGGCTCCTCACTGACAATGCATCATGAGAGGCTGAAAAGTCCTTGACTTAGGATAAGTGCTGCTCAGCAACAAGGAAAAGGTCAGTGTGTTACCAACATTATTCTTATCCTAAATATGAAACACAGCTACTAGGAAGAAAATTGACTCTATCCCAGTCAAAACCAGGACATCACGGAAGAAAGTCAGAGGTGGAGCACACCCTTCTGCAGAAGCCCTCTCGCTTTCCACGTTCTTTTTTGTTCCACAGTAAAAAGAAGCGCTGTCCCCTTCGGTTATGTGAAAATGTAGATGTACAGATTTTGATCAGCTTTTCAGTACATGTATGAGAGAAAAGATTCAGTGGGAAAGGTGGCATTTTTCACTGGAACCAGGTGGTGAAAGTAAGGAGAAAAGAGCCACCAGGATCTTTAACTCAGAGAACCTATGTCAGCACCATAGAGCAGTTAAATCCACAGAAAGAGTCTAGAGTTGTTATGGCATTTGTTTGGGGTGAGGGCGGTTGGATGCAGAGCAGCTGGCTTGATCTAGCACAGCAAGGAGGAATCCTTACATTAGAGGCTGGTTGTGATCTCAGAGGATAAAGACTGCCTTACTGAAGAAAAAGAAACCCGAAACCTCCCACCTAACTACCAGGTCTCCTTAATATATTTCAGCTTCAATAAAAAGTGTATTTTCATGAAGTCATTCTGTCAAGCTTTCTCTTTAGTTTAAATTGTCGTGCCTGTTGTCACATCAAGAATACAATTACAGTCAGTCCCTCTGTTGTAAGTCTAGCTCTTTCAGTATAAAAGCCTTCCCACTGGAGGCAGAGCTGCAATTGCAAGTAGCTTATTTGATATGAGATACAGTGATGCAGGAAACTGACATCTGAAAAACTCAACCTTACAACAGACTCCATTTTAAAGTACTTGGCTTTGAGCAGGTTTTATGTACTCCTGTAAAACCCCTTAGTTTGCTTCCTTATTCTTCAGCAAAACATAAAGGAAGCTGGCTGGAGCCTGCAGTTTGCACCACTGGCTTTACCACTGTGTATGTAAAATGAGGCTTCTGGTGCAATTTTTACTATGCTTCTTTGAGTATAAGCCTTCCATGTTAAAAAAACCAAAACAAACCTACACGGAAAATTAAATTAGAGTATTATGTAGCACATAGAGTATTATGGATCCTGAAGTAATTTTTAAGAAGTAGTATAGCATTAATTACAGCATTTCCCCCTTGGGAAAAGATGGAACCAAAGGTTTTTTTTTGCTTACGAAATCCCCAAAATAACATGAACAGTATCTACTTCCCCCAAAGAGGAATAGAACATACAGCATAATTGCTGAGAAAAGCAGGAAAGGGAAAAAAACACCTACAAAAAGTAACGAAACCCTCATCCAAACATCTTGGTTTCAGCAATTCTGTTACACTTTATGGTGAAGACCAAGCCTCTGACCTGCAGGTATCCCCCACTGAAGTCACCCAGATGCACTGCTGAGAATGAGACCAGTAACAGATGGGGCACGTGAGTCCCCCCTCCACCACCCCCAGCCACACACTCCCTTTAGCTGGAACTGGCAGTTCCCTCTCTGCCTGAGCTGGCAAACTACAGGAAGGACAGCCAGTCACCTGTCAGATTAATTTACTTTCTATCTGCTTAACTGTGACAGTCTCTGGAGTCATTCATCCTACAATCATTAACATTAAGCAGCTAGGAGCAGGGAGAGAGTCCAGTACATGTGTGTGTGACCCAAATATAATATAAATGGGCTGCCATGGAATGTCTACAAGTGCAGAGAGAGAAAAGTTGAATAAGAAAAACAAGGTTCTCCCTCAGAGGTATTCCTAAATGAGTGCTAAATGAAGGTGGTTATGAGTGCTTCTGCTGTTGAAAATGAAGCAGCCCTTGGGATAAGACACAAAGAGAATATGCTGGTGGCTAAGAGGTATTTAAAAAAGCAGATAATTTGCAAGGGGAGCATATTCAGCCAGCATCCTAGTCAAATTTCCTTTGGGAATATTCATCGTGCATATAGAAACATATACAGCTTCATCTGGAAGAGGCTGGCATTTTTTCATGCTTTCCCTTTCCAGCAGAGGTAGTGGCCATGTGGTTGATTTGTTACACCTCACTGCTTGCTACTCTTAGTGACAAGTAAGACAGCTGTGACTAAAGACTTTAAAGCACTCACTTTCTCTACCACCCTCCTCTGCTTAGTATTCTTCTCTGCTTTCCTAGTGATTTTTACCTGCCTTACTCTTCCTTTTACTGGCATTTATTTACCTCTTCTTCAGTCTGCGGGGTCCTGGCATTGCCTGTTCAACCTTATGTAATCTTTCCAGTGATCCACCTGAGGCCTGTCATACTTCATTTCTTTCTGCCTTTTTTTGCATATGCACATTATAGACAGATATATTTCCCTCTGCTTGTCTTCTGACCAAAAAAGTAAAATATATGAAAAAAACTCAACATGCTTTACAAGTTCATATGAGCACGTCAGAAAAGCAGAGTCTAAACTTAAGCTCACAGTAAAATTTATTAATTTGGGCTCAGAAGTGTACTAAGGCAGACATGCACTTTCTCCCGCTCTCCATCACAGGTAAAGAAGAGTGAGCTTGCATCAATGCTGTTGCATTTGTATTTTCCTCTAAGGTAGTTTGTACACATGAAACCTGAACTGCTCACAAAAATCTCCCCTGAAGCAGAGACTCCATCAGCACAGGAATAGTTGCCTTTCTTGGCTTGTATGCACCCTAGAATAAATTCAAACCTTTCGACTACCCTTACCTGTAGCATAAAATTGACTCATCCTGCATTTATGATCACTGCATTTCCAGATCCTTTTGTGTGACATCTCTGACTACCTGAGTCTTTACCTTTTGCAGTCATTTATTGGCTGCTTCTTTCTATTGATAGTACTTTTTTTTTGTCTTGGAAAATTTCATATTGTAAGATTTAGGAATTACTTTCAATAATTCATTTTTTTCAATACCATATTGAAATCCTGATCCCATTCTGCAGAGTTTTTACAAACTTCACCTTTGTTTTTACTATCTCAGATCTCATGGCTGTATTTTGTCTTGCTTTACTTATCCAGTTTTGGGGTTCAGTGGCTGTTGATCACTAGGAGCTAATTCAAAATAAATTAAGGAGAATAAAATATTTTTCACAATGTCTAAATGCATGTTTTATTTGTTGAAAGGTCTGTAAATTGTGTATGGTTGCAACGATATATTTTTTTCATTTAATTTGCCTTCTTCTATTCTCAAAGTAAAACTAAGAAGGAAAAACATGGATTATTTTATATGTGTTATGAGGTTAAAGACCTGAACGGGTCTGTCAGGAAAAGCTCTTTTTAATTTTCTGACATAAACTGCTAATTATACTTAATTATATTTCATAACTCATTCATTGTGCTTTTTTATATGTCTGATTCTTTCATGTCTCTCCCTTGAGTTCCTCAATTTAATAATCCAGATAGCCAAGTGTCCTCACATCTAATGTCTTTTTGAAAAATCATCTCCTCAGCATCTTGCGAGGTTAATTCCCTAAGGCACATTAAAAACCAACAAAAAATTCCCAGTACTGAGACCATGACGGTATGGTATACGTGAGCATAAGTACTATTCCCTGGGGAGGCTGACTTACACCACAGAGAGACATAATCCACCCTATTGGTGGAGAAAGACAGCTAATCTCCTCAGGGCTGCTCACATCTTCTCCTGCACACTATTTCCATGTGTATTCAGACTGCCTACACTGAAGACAGGTGAAGACTGCTGTAATTTATTCTGACATGTCAGAAATAACCTCATAAATTTATAATTAATTTCAATTCATCACATAGTAGAACTTTAATCTTCAAGGAACAAGGACATTGGCTGAGACCCATCCAGTCTAAAATTAGAGATTATATGGGCAAGTACTCTATTTACCCAAAATTCTTTCTGGGATAGAAACCCATCCTTTGCTACCTGTAAATAGCATACGACTGATACAATCATAAGACATATATTTCTGCTAGGTACATCATGTTATATAGGTTAAATCCGAGCCTACATTTTCAAAATTTCTCTGATTGTCAAGTGTAATGGTGAATTAGCCCTTGTTCCTGTGATTAACAATTGATGATAGTGTGTTTATTACTGAGTAACTAAGAGGAGGCAAGTTCTAATTTTCATAGGAGCATTCAGAAAGTAGGCATTAAGACTCTACATGATTCTTCATTACTCAAAAATATTCTAGATGAACTTATGCGGCTTGTCTAATCACCACTATGACTTCTTCCATGCAGCAGAGGGTTGTAAAACTTGATGGTGACAGAATAGTTTTGAATCCTCTACCGTGAACATCCCCAACTGAATTTCATTAAATTCAGGATAATCAAAACACTTTGACAGAATTCTTCCATCTGGACATTTGAAACACTGACATCTGATAAAATATCAGCAAGATATCTAACATCAAGGCACTGATTCTATGGCAAGAGCAGCTTTTAGTATTTTCCTCAGAAGATGCATCATCTATGACAGAAGGGAAGAAAAGTCAGAAAAAAAACAGAGAAAGAAACAGACAAGAAATCAGTGTCTCATGTGGAAAGAAGGTAGATTTATTATTCTAAGGACTTCTTTCTTCTTCTTAATTCTTGAGCCTACTTCAACAGAAAATCTGCCTGGTTCTATGATTGCAGCTATGATTTTTATGTGTACGTAGAACTTCACTTATTTCTATCCTCTTTCTAACTAGGATGTGCTGTGTTTTACTGTTTCCTCATCTGCTAAAAGGGTGCATGATAAATTCCTGGGTAATAATAAATTCCTCAGGTAATAAATTCCTCAGTACTGACACCTGAGTCAAAGAGTTCAATTCAAATTTAATTACAGTTGTTTAAAAATCCACATTAGTATTTGCCAAAGGTTGAGAATAGGACTGCGTTCATGCTCAAATGCACGCACGCATAGAGGGGGGGGTTCCCTACTTGAAGTTGGACAGGATGTTATCTTTCTTCAAAGGAGTGGGAAAAGAGAATAGTTGTTGAAAACTGGAAAACCTAGAAAAATGTTTGACAATAGAACTTCTTAGCTAAAATGAAGGTCTTACACAATAGACCTTCCTAGTAGATGGGAAGGTTTTAGAGATTTCTGGCCATGTTAAACTCCTCCCTCACTTCCTTGGGCAGAAATCCAAAAACAACAGGGAGGTACTTTGGTTGTAAGTGAACATCAAAATAGACTGAAATTCATGACCTTTCTGAACTCTATAAGTACCTCTTTAGTTTGTAAGCTGGAGTCTGGAGTTACAAGCATCACCAGCAGTTGATACTTAGCCCTCGATCAGTTTGCAGGTAATTTATACCAAATCCCTGTTGATGCTGACTCCAGTGAATGCTGTATTGTATTTTAAATGTCTGTGTTTACACTGTTTATTGAAAGCTCTTCAAGATTAATGCTTCAGACTTTTTCGGGCTTTGTATTTTGTGCATATGCTCACACATATGCTGATTGTGCTTGCATTCACCGAGGACAATTTGAGGTGCTGTTTCCTTCTGCCTTTTGTTTGGATTAGAAGGATGCAAAATTATAGTGACTATGGAAATATTTTGCTTAAAGCATAGAAAAAGAAGAAAATATGGTAAATTACAATGTATTCAGGTTTCATTACACTTCCTGTGGATGCTGGACTGCAGACCATGCATCCACGGGAGATCTCATTAACCCAGCATCTGCTTTTCTCATGTGGTCTCTGCAGATGTATTACTGAAGCAGTACAGCTAGCTGTAATCTCATGAAACACAGCAAGTCCACACAATGTACTTATACACTGCTAACCATAAAGAAATAGACCTTCATTAAAAAAGGCTGTTGTTGTACCTCTCTTTCCTCTTAACTGCAGCCTGAAATTAATAAAATTTCAAGGGCTTGTCAAATACAGTGCTCACGGCAAATTCTTTAGCTAAGAATTATATTTTGCAAAAGTTCCCAGTGTTTGAACCTCACCCTGAACTCCCTAAATAAACGAAGAAATATGACGGTTTCTAGTCAGTTTAAATAATGCATTTTAAAAATTTCACCGTTTTAAATGTTTTATGTTGTATGTATTAAAAGCAAAGTAGTAGCTTCAAAATACAATTAAAGTCAAAAATTTTCTAATTTTAGATGATGTTTGTTGGCATTGTAGTCTTTCTCATAAAACAAAAATGTCACATTTTGAAATACATTTACATTAAATTAATAGGCTTTTAATTTTTTTATTTGAAAGCTAGTGAAAAAATACTTCTCAGTTGTAATTTAGGGTCGTAGGAAAGGTGTAGTAGCTGAGGTAACAAGTTACAGGGTTTTCCTGACTCCATTGTCGTGGACTTGATAGGATGAGGACCAGAAGAAAGTGCCTCCTGTTTCTAGGAACAGCATACAGCCTAAGTGGTGTGTTAATGTATAATGTATATATAAAATAATGAATATTTATAACAGAAATACACAGGAAAAATCCTGTTCCCTTTATGGATGTGTTATTCCCTGTGAATATATTTGACAAAAGTCTTTATTACAAAGTTTAGCTCCGCACAAATATAATCCACGCATATAAAAACAACCTATTGCCATGTTTTCTTTCTCATTCTTATATTCTAAGTGTGGTTAGAGATGCAGAATTCTCTGAGGTTCCTCCCAAACTGCTATCGTCCAGTGTCAGTGAAACACCAAGTGCTGGGACCCAAGTTTCATGACAGACCCTATCATATCTTGTGGGTACAGACGCAAATACTATAATGCAAACTACGGGTTTCACATTTAGTGAAGATTTATCGTTTTGGGCCTGAATGAGGACCTTGCCTGCTGAGAATGGCTAAGTGGTGCCTGCCAGATCTGTGATTCCACCGCACTAGGAAGCCTTTCAATTCCTTAACAGAATTACGTTTGAGAGAAGGAAGAATTTCATATTTTATGCATTTGTTGGCCCAGACTCACATATTTTGGTCTCAAAGTGGAGTCACTCTTCAGTATAATGTAAAATAGAGAGTAAGATCATATTTAAAACTAGCTTAGGTCCAAAATCACAGGCTGCTCTGCATGCAGAAGTGTGGTGTGCTCTGGCTTTGAGTCTTTGGAGTTTTGGGTGTTTAATAAAGCAAAGGCTGAACTGAAAATCTTCCAGTGGCAGCCACAACACGTGCTGATTCCCACAGAATTCTTTGACGTGCAGGGTGAAGTGCAGTCTCTGTGACAGCTTTTCCTCTCCACTGCTTTTATAGTTTCCCTCCATTACCCACCACCTTATCTTCCTGAAAGCTAACGATCTGGAAGCTTGAAGATCTCCTACCTCTCTCACTAAGGAATGGTATCAAAAGGTTTTTAGAAGGGAGAGACAGAGTTTCTTCCTTGCACCCCATTGCATGTCTTCCTTTCATCAAGCTAAAATGCATGAAAAGAAATTTAACAAGTCGATGATGATGATGATGATTATTTTTATTATTGTTTTTCATTATTGTTGATTATTATTGTTGTTATTATTATATGGTATTGAATACTTTATATATTATCTGCCAGCAAGTAACTGCATTAGTAATATTCATTTAGCAATAATGAGATTGTTTGCAACTTACTGTTTGGCTTTACTTACTAAGAATTACCCCTACTGAGCAGCAACATTTTTCCATTACATATGTTTAATTTTAACATGCTCACATGGATTAACAGCTGAGCAATTTATGACAATGCAGTGCTATAAAAGACAGGGTTAACTCACAGGGAAATACTAATCAAATACCTTGTTTGATGCATAGAGCTGTATTTCAGAAAATGTATTCTTCATCTAGCAAATTTTTCCCAGCTTAGAGACGTTATCAGGCTTGAAAGTGATCCCAATGTTTTATATGACTGTTTGATTTGAACTCACATCTAGTCATACAATGTCATAAATTACATGAACAATTGCCAAGGTCACTTCAGATAGCCTTATTGCTTTTTTTATTCAAGGAGATAGCCCTTCAATAGTGAGAAATATGGTATCCAGGAATTCCAGCTTGCCCTTGTGTAATCTCCTTCACAGAGTGCAACAAAGAACAATTGTGTGAAGCACAATGACCTCAGATGCTTGAAGTCTCTCAAACTATTTATGAATGTGGAGTGGAGAGACTAAGCATGCATTCAGGATGAGGAAACCTTGACCAGAATGAGGCATTTCAGTCTTGAGTTATTTTTGTGTGAGGAAGTTTTAGCAGAACGCAATAAGTACGTGTACTGTAACAGTCAAGCCAAAGACAAGCACAAGCATTTTTGAGTTATTCTGAGAGAGCATAATACCTCTTCACAATTTTGTGAGAGCAAACATGACAGGCAGTGCGAATGTCCTTGAGAAAATTCATGTTACTGTGACACGTCCTTGTACACCTGCAGCAGTGGAGGTCTAAACTCTTACAGAGATTTCTCCTAGCATTACTGTGATTAAACTAGTTTACTTTGATTTGTGAACCAGCAGGTCTGTTTATCCGAAGAAAAATTAGAACGTATTATTTCTTGTTGGTAAGCAACCTGCCTATGTAAGCGGCTTACTGTCAAGCAAGAAACTTCATCCAGATTATGCACAGAGAGTGAGCTGTGGTATGTCCATTCCCCACACAATAGGTCTTAAAGTATCTATGATTGCGTGTGTTCATGCATGGCAATATAGTAAAATTTTCTATAGTATGGCAGTGTTTAAGGAAGAATCTGTGGGCTGGACCAGAAGAACTCTCTGTGTTACACGCATGTGCCAACTCCTGTCAAATAAAAAAGTAAGCACAGATAAAGTGTGACTTGTAGTTGTAACTCTACTTGTATGATTTACAGCATCTGCAGTCAAATGCATTATCCTCTCTGTTGTATGCTATAAAAAGCAACCTCTCACATACCCTCCACCCTAAAAATTACTTCACCTCCATAAGTTAAAAAAAAAAAAAACACCCAAAACCAACCAAACAAACAAACAAAAAAAACAAAACAAAAAAACCCACATTATTTTAGCATTATTTTATTCAGACTACCAGGAAACAGGAATCAACAGGAAATTTTGCACTGGAAAGCAATACATGCACTGAAGGCTAAAAAATGTAGTGGGACTGTTATGCCCAGGAGCAAATGTCAGAGATACTAGAAAGTGAAATAATAGATGCTTGGGAATGTCAGTCCAGAGAAAGACAAATTTGGATATATCCTTATTCTCCACATTAACCAGGCATTTTAAAGAAGAGTATACTGAGACAGAAATGTAGCTACTATATGTGAGTACTGTGTATAAGTAAAACAAGGCAAATACTAAATTCTGAAGTTACATCTTGTGTAGTATTTTGCATATTATATAAAACAGGTCTGTTATGATTTATTATGTCAAAGACACCTAAAAGAGTGCAAAAGCCCTTGAAATTATGGTTGGTTGTTACAGACAATAATTAAAAATAGTATTGGAGGTACTTTGAGTACATTTCAAGCTTTTGAGATAATTCTGATTTCTATATTGTTTGAAAGTCATTGACAGGTGTGCAGTCGTCATATTCTGTCGTTATTGCTATTGCACATGGAGTCCTCTCTGAGGCACCACAGTTAAGCTAAGAAAGAGAAAGGATAATTCAGGACCTAGAAAATGAAAACATGGGAACAGAATGACAGCAAACTCTACCTGAGACTCTAGAATAGACCCTGGTAACCACAACTGCTACATTTTCAATAATGCCTAGCTCAGAGTGAGCCTTATCTTCTTTTAAAAGCAGTGGCTGTAAAGTCTTACACTCCCACTATGTGCATCTCCATTATGGGCTTACAGAGATACGGTCACTGGATATGACACTAGATAATAACTTTCAAATACAAATTTGAGTTCTCAACAGACAACTGTTCTTTCAAATTGCATTTTATTTTCAGTTTATTTCTGTATTAAGCTGTTTTAATCATACAGCATCCCAAAAGTAAGGAGTATGCGTTGGTATATAGTGAGTCCACCTATGCCTTACAAGACAAATACATTTTCTTTCGTGACTTTTTTGAGGTATCAAGGACACACACTGTGCAAGGATTTTAATGTTGTAAATGTGGTCGTATGCCTCATATCTGAGAGATGAGAAACTACTTTTAAGGTTATACTAAGCATCACAGTTGCAAGGTGAACATGCTGAAGAAGGTTACTGATATCTTTATTTTTATTTATATATATCAATTTGTTAAAAAAACAGAAAAAGCAATTATGTGAAGTACATAAGTACAAGTGCTGGTCCTGTGTAGTTCAATGGCTATGTAATGCTGAGCTGCCAAAGACAGAGAAACATAAAAATGCTGAAGCAACCTGTAATCCAGATGAGCTTAGTTTAAGGTGTTTACTTTCCTGAGTTTAACACACGTGCCAGGGAAACAAGCCCTCACCTTCTCATTTAAATTAAGGCATGTTATAACTAAAAACGTTACAAACATAAAGAGTAATTTCCTTCTTTTCTCCTCCAAAAATTGTATGGTATTTTTCACACACCTCTTTTTGATATTTCAATCAACGCAACCAGTAAAAGTTTTTAATATCTGACAAGATATTTATTTAAGCAAGATTAGTGTTCCATGCATTTCATGCTGCACTGCACACATGTTCTGGTTTCTCAGAAGTTTGTGTTTTACAAACTCTCAAAGGAATAGGCAGATAATCAGATTAGGACATGTGGAGATAGGAAACAAGGTTAAAGAACAATCTTCCCACTGCATACTACTTCTGCATTTTGAAGTATGATGGTCTTCATGACCACAGGATTTTGGTGAATTGCACTTTTTAAGGTTTCTGCTCATTGACATATGAAATCACTACTGTCACCACCTTGCTTTCCATGGATGGATATATAAAGATAAGCAAATGTAACTAAATACCTTAATTTTGTTGGAAATGAGTAATCATAAACACCTTTGAGAATTTAACAGTTCTTACAGCACAGTTACAAACCCAAGTCTCTTAGGTGGTAAATTAGTACTTTACCAATGGGCTGTGTTATTTTACTCTGTAAAATGATGATAATTAACTAAAATATCTTGGAAGAGTTTCTCCAGCTCGAGAGTAAGAAGCATGGCCCAGCTTTGTAATAATTAAATTTTCTTTCCTTAAAAGAGCAGCTGTGCCCCTGCAACTCAGTTGGAACCATCTGTGGTCCTTGCTAACCCTTGAACTGTGCCTGGGTGTCTGTGAGGACGTGAGCTGGTGTGGGCCAAAACTGGGCTATGGTGCATGCAAACAACTAAACAACGATTACTGCATGGCTGTATTTAATATGCTATTGTGTATGTTGCCAATTACAGCAGCTACAAGCCTTCAAAGGCATCAGTATTAGAGAAAAGAAGTAAGGCTGGGAAACTTCCCCACGTGGGGGTAGGTTTATCCCCTTTGTTCTCTGTGTATAGCACCACACCCAGACTATTTTCTGTTAAACTCTGTACAATGGCTATCATGTCTCTGTGTGCAGTGAATATGACCAGCAAAACACCTTTCCTCTTTTCCCACCTGCCCCTCAACACATGTACACACACTGAACCTTGGTTCTCAGGAAAAACAAAACAATTCTGTGAAACAAACCAATTCAAAGTAATACAATGAATTTGCCAAAATAACCTGTGTGAGTGACGAGGAGGAAATTATTTCAATTTTTGCTTTATCCAGGGGGTGCTCTTGCATAACCTGTTCACTGTACACAACAGCTCCATTCCAGTCTCATGCAAGGCATAATTGAAAGCAACGCTGAGATCACAGTTTTAGCTAAAGTTTGTTTGAAACCCTGTGTTATCCACAAGTCGAGAAAAATTTTTGTCCCTTTGTGCTGAAGTGTTTTAAAGTACTTATTAAGGGCACACAGAAGGGTGAGCTGCAAGTCTGAAGCTGATAACCGTGCAGTCAGAACTAAGGGCTCATAAAGAGCTGGTTATGAAAGTGTATTACAGCTTAGTAGGTTTGATCCTATGAACCCTTGCTTGACTATTCTAAATACTGTCAGTGTTCTGATTGCATTTGATTCAGACATTGCTTACATGAATTGACTCAGCTGACCAGCTGGATCCAGTACCTCTAGTAAAAATTGAATTTATTAGATGAAATTTATCATAGGGTTGGTATTCTCTCCAAATATCTCCATTACACTGCAGGAAATGCGGTATCCATTCGGCAGCTGCACTGAGAAATAAGAGTTATCAACCTTACCAATAAAATGGTTTTAAGAATTTTGAATACACAAAAAACCAAAAAAAAAAGAATCCAAAGACACATGCGTGTAGAAATTTAAGGAAGCTTATATTTTAAACAAGCTATTTAATCTCTCAGAGGCACGTTTGATCGCAGTGATGCCCCCTGCACTCTGAGCCCCATCTGGCAGACAGCAGCGTGCCGGCCCAGCTGGATGACCAGGAGGTACAGTGCAGCAGGCTGACACGGAGCTCTCAGACTGCTGCGTTAGAGCAGTCCCCACTACCCATATGTCCAGCCACTAAACCATAATCCCATTTTCTTTCTCAGCCTCCCTAATCCTTCCAAACTCCTGCAGGAAAGTTAGTTCATTTAAATCTGAAAGGCATAGGTCTTTCCCCTGAGATTTTGGGAATGAAAGAACTAATTAGGAAGGATCCTAATGTCACCAACCTCATGCAACTGCAAAGAGATGAGAATAAAATGAGCCATCAGTTTAGGCAACCTCTTGTTGTTCCAGGGAGAGTTCTAAGAAAGCAAACAGCCTTTAATTATTTTGAAAACAACACCTTTTCCCTGCCTAAATCTGAATTATAACATATTTACTAATCTCTTCAATTCAGTTTCATAGAATGAAGACCAATTCAGTTTCATAAAATGTTTATTCCTTTATATGCTACAAGTTCCTGCTTTCCCTAACCCAAAATTTTTATTTCCTTTATTTTAGTAAAAATATATCATGGGAATGGGCAGTAAAGAATTGTTTTAGCTTCCTTTTTCGTTTCCTTCATTTATTAATGAGATGATAAATTGTTTGTAATATACATATAAATGCACTCATTTAAGTGAAGATTACTCATAACAAGATCCAAATCTGAGTACAGTATCCAGCTGTCTCTGAAAATATCATAATGATTCTCCTTTGGAGACAATACTCTGACACATTAACTTAAATTTAAAGGAATACATAAAAAGCGTATATCAAGCTATACGTTTTTTGCTTCCGTTGCTTGTCTGTATTCACTGCAACCCAGTAGGTGAATGAACACCTTAAAGGTATTTAGAGAGGTCTTAGAGACTTCTGTATTGGGGGGGAAAAAAATCAGCATAAACCATAGTCCGCATTTCAACAAAACAATACCTTGTAGCAGTTCTGACAGAGTGCAGTGAATTTTTATGGAATTATTAACTCCCATTTCTCTAAACTCTGCTTTTTCATGTCAGAACCAGAAGATGAGATGATATAATGTGGTAAGATAGTCTAGTTTCTGTACTGTCAGCACAAAGAAATGAAAGGAGAAAATAGAAGGAAAATTGAAAAATTACATTCCAGTGTGATCTCCAGGTCTGTTTTTCTGGCCGAGAGTGACTATCAGTCTAATCTAATCTACTAAAGGTTGCTAGACAAAACAAGGTATAATTTTAGAGAAGCACTGATCCAAAATGACCTTTCAGGAGATTTTCAAAATTAACAATTGGAATTCTGAAATAAAGATTAATCTTTATGCCAGGTTCCTAACATTATTAATTAGCAATGTTTTCAAAGTGCATGTGGTTTTGATTTGGTGTGGGATGGCACTGGACATGACATGTGAGAAGTTAAATGCTTTCAGCTCCTATTATCTTTAAAAGGAAAAATGTGATTCTCTGCTCTGTCTACAAACGCCTTAAGATTTCTGCGTGTTTAATGTAGACAGGGTCAAAAGGTTAAAATCACCATGTTCATGTGTCATTGATTAACAAGGAAATTTTTAAACCCTAAAGTGCCTACAGAATACTGATGGATGCACACTTATGTGATGCTTTTTGTGAATACTACAGATGGGCAGAATATTTTGGAACTATTCCTTTGAAATTTTATGTCATTTCAAAATACAGCTATTGCTCTCACTTCTTTAATAAATGTTGTTACAGACAGCTTTTTTGCGTTATGTTAACTACCCATCCATTTCTGAATGGAGTAAAATGGAGGTTGATTAAGTACGAGATAGAATCAGAGTCACATATGATCTACAGATTAAGAATTATTCTCTGAAGAAACTTGGGAATGATTTCAAAGAATTTTAAGAAACATGTTCAGTCTTCAGAAAAACCCCAACAGTTTTAGGTTAAAGTAAGTGTTGATAGAAAATGCAACTGTTGTGCCATGAAGTACAGCAAGTTAATGAGGAATGGAGGATTCTGATAATGTCTGCACTTATCAATCATATTAATTACTTTTAAATTCATTTTATGAAAAAGGCCACAAACATATGACTGATGGAAAAGCAATTTGGGCTGGCTTTAAGGGAGGAATGGGAGAAAGCTATGTTTTTTTAACGTTAACTACTTCAGTAAAAAGAGATTTGGCATTAGAAGCTGACTTTCACAAAGCCCAACAAATGTTATTCAATCTGCACTGGCAGTTTTTTGCATAGTTTTCCTTGTTTTCCTTACATGTATAATGTGAACTTCCAACTGCTAAGCAGGTTAATTTATGACTTAAGCAATATAGAATTCATGGCTTAAATATACAGAACTGCAAATTTAACAATCATGTTAATGCCTTTGTATTGACTTCTGCTATCTAAAACAGATTTTGTTATCTCCTCATTGTCCATGAGGTATGTTTGTCGTGAATGCAAACTGAGAGGATTTGTGTCTAAGCAAACAGACTCTCCTGGAAGAGTACATAAAGTCTGTGTGGCTTCCTCAACATTGTCAATAGCCCTTCATTCCCTTTGTGGCGGTTTCTTTATTGTTAGATTATTGGAAAGCTTTTATCAGTAATGTTTAATCTATTTGCCTTGAAATAGGAATGTGTCTAGTAACAAGTCCTCCCATACTCTTTTCTAAGACAGTTTTGGTTGATCCAAAAGTGCAGGGTTCAAATAATTATCTTTACCATCAGGGATGCCTCAAAAATCATAGCTAGGCTTCAGTTCCCTTCTATCCTGCACAGTTGTGGTTTTTTTCTGTTTGTTTCATTTTATTTTTGTCTTTTATGTTCTACCATAGTCTCACAAGATACAACTACATTGCTGTGAAGAAGAATCTATTAAAAGGCTGGGAGTTCTGTTTAGAAAGAAAAGAAAAGATTTTTTTTACTAAGAGATTTTCTGTTCAAAATTCTAAATCTTCCATCTTAAAGCAATTTCCACTGTACTTTCACTTGTTGATTGACCAAACTTCCAGGAGAATGTACTTTCTGCTCTCCAGGATCACACTGATTACCAAGGGGAGCAAGATGTTCTGCATGTCCCTGGCTCCGACCCCATAGCACAGGGCTACAGCCCACCTGGACAGCTGCATCAGCCAGCGACTTCTTCCACCTCTCCCATCATGTTAAGTACACCCAGAAAGTTTTCCAGAGAGAATTTTAAAACTGTTGGTGTTCTCTTCAAATCACAAAAATTGCCTGTAAACTGGTCCTGCCTGTGCAGTTTGGGGCTGAAAGGTTCTTTAGCAGCTTCTGACTTCATCAGGGCGCAACTTATTTCACAGTTGGAACGAAGAAGGCTCAGCATGGGCACAGGGTGATACTCCCCGGACCCTTTTACTCACACACAGTCAACCTTGCCTTTGTTTTTTGCATTAAAAAAAAAAAAAAAGACATCTGTAATTTACACCAGATCTCCCGCTTGTCACTCAAGTTTCTGCAGTAATTACTGGACTTCTGTAAGAAACGTAAGGTATACCTTGACAATTAAAAACAGTCAAAATGTTATTTTGCTTGGAAAAATACTGCTTTTAATGTGCAGCATCCTCCAAACACCTGTCATCAGATGGATTATGCAAAAAATTAGGTAAGGAATACTTACTGAGGTATTCCTACTGTATAGTTTGGATTTAAGTATTTTAAACTGATCTTCCCTGGCATCCATTTCTCTCCAGTGACTACAGGAAGAACTCCCCTCAATTATACCTTTTTTATGTAATGAAAATAGGTACATTGGTCAGATTAGAGTTATTAGGAATTTGAACAGAAAGAGAACTGTGAGTGCCTGGAAAATGTCTCAGAACAGTGGAGCCTTCAGGGTTTGTTTTTGGAGGATCTGAGTATGAAGAAAACAAGCCTAAGAGATTGGAATAAAATTCTGACCATAGCTAGGAAATGATATAAAGTCTTCCTACTTGATAAAGACTTCCCACCATAAACAGAATGCCATTCATATCATTTGCTATTCTCTCACAAAAGCCAAAAATTTCAGCAAAAGACAAAACAAAAAAATGTATCAACAATATATAATAATTCTACTGCCCGTCTTTATGCTATATACAAGCTGACTCCAGGCAGGGCTTTGCACGTGACAGACTCAGGCAGAAGAAATTCAGATGCTACAAAATAGGCAGCCATGTGAAAGATCTAGGGGATGTTTCACCTCTGAATAGGTGCCTTTTTTTGAAGTCTCTGAGCACTCTCCAACCAAAGGAGCACTGCTCTAAAGGTTTTGTCTTATGCTGATTGTCTTATGAGGACTGTGGCAGGCAGTAGACATAGTGCTTCTTCAAGATGACAAAAAACAAGGAGTTGTATTATGGAACTGGAAAGCAGATATGTGACAAAACATGGAAAAAACCATATGTTCTTGCAAAATGTCAGTATTAGCCAATGTTAATTTTAAATAATAATAATAATAATACTAATAAAAATAACAATAATAATGATGCACGGAGAAGCCCCTTCTTAGTATGTGTCTATTTGAAACTGAAATGAGTGGGAAGCCTGGCTGAGTAAAGCAACTGACCCAGACCTAACTACTTGCTAGTTATCAGGCCATCAGTCCTTAAAGTATTCCAAGCATTCCCTGAAGGCAACAGGAAATTCTGGTCCAAGACAGTAACCCTGAAAATAAAGATGTGTGCAAAATAGGCTTACCACACTACTAAAACCAGAAGTGCCTACCTCCATGATTTAACTGCAGTTTTGAAGACCTGCTCAACACCCAGCCCTGGTAAAATATCTGTATTGATTGCAACTTGTTAGTAAGTGCTGTTTTTACTGTTGTCATGGCTCCCTTCCCACTACATATCATTATGCCATTCACACGTTTAATTAAACACATTTGTCCAAGTAAGTTCTAATTACAAAGAGGAGACAGAACTTGATGCATTCAACGGGTCCAGGGTGATTACTTGCATTGTCCATGTTATATTAGCAATATAACTCAGTGCACTCAGTATTAATCTGGTAAAAAGCTGCAAAAATTAATGGAAGATTCCCTTAAGAGACAAAAAAATAAATAGATACTTTTATTTCATCTCTTCCAGGGCCATCAGTAGCATTTACAGTTCCTTTCCTCCTTTGAATTATTTACAAGAGGATATTTTTTTTCTGTTTATGGTCACCATTATTACTTGGTTATTTGAATTATTCTCACATCATTATTACTAGGTTACTTGAAACATTCTCTGATAAATATAGAAACTCCTGTTTACTAATCTTGTTCCATTAAATTAGACTGTTTTCTAATCTTCTCAAATTATGGATTCTATTCTGAGGAAGTAAAGCAAATGGCAAAAGAAAAATCTGAAACACCTAAGAGAATAAAGGAAATTATAGGCTTACATAACTTAATTACATAACATTACTGATCTTACATAACTATAAAAAGATCAGTGGCTGTAAAAATGCTTCTAACTGAGGGATTCAAGCACTGTTAAAAAGATTTGACATTGTCTGCTTATTCATCTCTCTTGTTATTCATCAGAGCTCTGTATGGCAGGTTTCAGCAGAAAATTTCCAGGAAAAAAAAATCTGGAAAAATTACAGAGAGATGGTGAGATCAGGTGGAGTTGGGAAAAGGTTATTTACCCAGTTCTTCATTACCAGTAAAGCTGCATTGCCAGGGTCTGGAATACAGATTAATTTTAAAGATACCTGTTTTGATTACCTCATATAAACATCAGTTTTGAGAACAAAGGCAGTTCTCAAAAGCCAAAGATTTTATCATTCTTCTAGCATAGAAAAAGCTTTTGTATTCTGTTTCAGAGAACTAACAACCAGAGCTAGTAGTCAGAACATTTTCAACTAAACATATAACCAAAGAGCTTCACTAGAGTGAAATTTATTTTGGAGAGGAGTATCAGTCAGAAATGTTTTCACAGGAAGCTTTAGGAGGTCATGGTTTCCCTAGGCATCTTCAACAAGAAGTGAAGGAGAAACACACTGTAAACTGCATGTGCCGGCTAGGGACAAGTATTTTGAAGTAATTCTCTTAGTAAATATATATTTGAAGGATTTCATTTTCTTTTGTTCCATAACTGAAATTTCAGAAAAAAAATAATGAAATAGAATGGATTCTACCAGCCTTTTCTGCTTATACCTATTTCTGCTTAGATTATGCATCAGCCAAGGCCAAACCTTACAAGGCTGTAACCACAGACTGCATAGCAGAAAGATGCAGGGTAGGCAAAGAGCAGGAGGGCTGAATAGCAGCCCTATGGTCTGGCTTATTGTTCTGATTTCCCTCCTCACTCAGTCGTACCGTGTCCCGTAACCCTGACAGTGATCTCAAGGAAAGACAAGGTAGAAAAATGAGGTGTCTGTGTTTGCCAAATGGTAGACACATTGGCATGGAGATACCGTGTTTGAATTTCAATATTTGACACAAAAATCCCCCAAAACAGGGACAAAAACAAATTTTAACTTGATGATTATTGCTGAATGACATCTGGAACGTGACGTTTCAGTGCGCTGCTGCTTACCTTTTCACCTCCAGTCTTCTTCACTAAGTTCTACTTCAATTAAAGCAGAAGATTCATACCACAATAAAACTCACAAGCTAGTTAATTTGTAAAGACTATAAGCTACCATTTTTAATTTTTTTTTTCAGTGACTGTGGGAGGTTGACATTGTCAACTTCCCAACTTGTGGACCAAACCTATGTATTTCTCAGACCTGATTTATGCCCAAAACTTGGTGCTTCTAGAAAAGGTTGGCAGAATCAGTCTTGGGATGTAGGTGATCAAACTAACACAATGTAAGAAGAATTACACTTCTTAGCTTAGCTCATTCTCTCTAAGCAAATAACTTTTTGGTCAGGTGGCCTTCCTTAAAATGTCATATAATAGGAAATAATCTTCTTGTAGCCTTTCATGATGATAAGAAGACAAGAAGAAATCATATTTGAAAGCTATTCTTTCATGAGTGGAAAGTATAACACAGAAAAAAGAAGAGACATGGTTAATAAAATAAATATAGGAGTTAAACTATAGAGGGTGTTCATATTTTCTACAAGCTATTTGCAATAATATTGAAATGTACTATGTGAAATTGAAATGTTTCTACGAGTTAACGAAGTTCAAAAACAAAGAGATCTAACAGGTACTGTGATGTACACATTATTTCAGTATGTTCCATGAAGATGAAATTGCTTGACTGAAGAGAAATATCTATGGCCAGATGAAGCTTAGACCATAGGCAGTTACACCCAACACACCTTTCAAAAATTTGTCAGGCTAGCTACTACAGGAGAGAAAGACATTGAAATGAGAGAGGCACAGATGGAAAAACAAGGACATCCCTCAAGAATACTAGATATACAGTGATCCAGAGATAACACAGTCTGCTAAATCATGCGAGACAAAGTTGCTGTGACACTTCACAAAGTTCCAGCAGCAGCATTAATCTGCTAGAGAAGTGGCACTGTCTCCTCTCTGGGAACTGTTTTGCTTGCTTGTTTGGTTTTTGGTTAGTTGTTGGATTTGGATTTTTTTGTTGTTGTTTGTTTGGTGTTTTTCTTGAGTTTGTTCATAGGTTTATTTGGGGATTTTTTGTTTCATTTTTGGTTTGTTTGTTTTTGGTTTTTTTGGGTTTGCTTGTTGGTTTTTTGTTTTTTTTTTGTTTGTTTGTTTTTTAAATAACGAAAACCAAAAGAAATGCTTTTGTTCACAGCATTTAAGTCTGACAGGACATGACATGTTTCTTCTATCACCAGTTCAGCAGAAATGAAGAAGGTGATTGTTTTTAAAATAACTAACACCAAAACAAATACTTTTGTTCACAGCATTTAGGTCTGACAGGACATGATATGTTTCTTCTACCACAAGTTCAGCAGAAATGAAGAAGGTGATTCTGCTTTTTATGATGTACAAGAATAGCTACCACTTCAGGTGAGTGAGAGAAATTGGAGGGTATGAAAAGAGGTCTGGTACTTCCTCTTTTATTGTGATCGTGCTGAGAAGCTTTAGTCAGTAGTCAAGGCCTAACTTCAATGAGAGTTAAGCTCATTTTATTAACAGATTATTTATAATCTTAGACTTGAATTCTGCCATCACTTTTGCAGGTGCACAGCTCTCCCAGTGAAGACAATTTCATAAGAGTCACTAGTATTACTCACATTAATATTAAGCAGATATTGAAGAATAAATAATAGGACTAGGACATTGGCATACTCTTTTGTGTAATCAGAAATGACAGTAGTTCTGACAACGTTCTATAAAATATGTGGAAAAAATTTTCTGAACAAGGAAAAGATAGACACTGAAGGCCTAGGTCACATCTAGATTTTGTCAAGACCTTTAATTTTACAAATACCTGAAAAGCTAATAACTCTCACTGTCAAATATCCACCACATATTTTAGCACATGTATTTGGGAATATGGCATCACAAGAGCCTTTACTGGACGAAACTGGTGTGAACATATGTTCATACAAACAAAATATGAGACATATGGCCACAGTGGCTTATTATTTTTCCTATTAGGGCACATGTATCTGCATAGGATGCATGGGTATGTGTGTAGGATACATCCCATGGGATACAGAGTGTGGGATAACTCTCCACTGTCTCCTTACCAAGCTACGACTGATTTGGCCTTCAGGTGCATGACATACACCTCGTTGAAAGGAGTTCTGCTTGTGCAGACCCCTCACTGACTCTGCAGCATCAGACCTTCTGCTACACCAGTTACATCTCTGAATTACAGGCTCAAAACCGAACGGCTGGACAACGTCCTTTTGATCTTGCTTCGCCTGAATTCTTTATCCAACAAAACTGTCCAGCACTTTACACTAAGGTCACCACCTTGTTGCTCCCTAAAATCTTTACTTCTCACAACCATGTCATTTCTTGTCCATAATAATCTTCTCAAAGAAAGAACCATTACAAAACCCTAGTGGTATAATAAAACACTACAAAGATTATAATTAGGACGTGTATGTATTTAGACTGTTTTCTCCTATCAGACAGGAGGAAGAGACAACTTACTCCTTGCGAAATTCATCACTCTTAAGATTTTGTTATATACAGAAGTAAAGAAAACAGTCTAGAAAACAAAAGGGCAAAACATAGTTAAATAACTGCCATTAGCATAAGAAAGATGATTTCATTTCTTTCACTTAGAGAGGGAAATTCCAGCCAGTTGCCATCTGTATATAAAATATATATAATTAATAAATAAAACCCAGTATTTTGAAAAGAAGGAGACAAACCAAACCAAACTGAACCTACCAAATAAAAACCCCTAATGCTATGAAAAGTGGAAGGAAAGATGTAATAGAATGAACACTTTAATATTTTAACAAGAATCTCTTCTGAGCAAAAAAAATAAACCCAAATTTATTAGACCATAAATGAGAGTCACAGAAAACTTGTCTGAGAGGGATTAAATAAAAGTTAAAATGACCATTTAGCCCTGCATCATGATTTCAAACCATACAGAAGCATAAAATGTCAAAAAGGAAGCCATTTCAGATGGCTTAGTCATTCTAGGGCACAATAGACTAAAGAAAATGAATACATTTACTCAGTAACACTGGACTTTCGAAGTACATCAACATGTCTCACATCGATTTCTTTTGTCTACCAAAATGAAAACTCACTTTTTTGAAAAACTCAGAGTCAGAAATGTGCACTGAGCACCTGAAAAAGTTTCTGCAATAGAATGTTTGTTTAAAATAAGAAAAAAAAAAAACCCAAACCACAAAGCAAAACAAAACAAAAACTTGATCCTCCAAGTTAAAGGTTTCTTCCCAAGTATAAAGTAAAGAAAAATAGATGAATCTGAAGAAATCAGGGGTTTTTCTCACATACAAAAGAGAGGAAGAGATCACAATGAAAAGTAACTGCTCTTTCACTGAAGCCATGCCACACGACTTTCCTGTAAATGATAACTAGGAAAGTTTGGTAAATTACAGAATAACTTTGATATTACATCAAATAAATGAAAAGCTTGCACTAGAGTGTTTCATCTGTTTTCAGCCTAGAAGCTTCATACAAACTGAATCCCCGAGTTTTGTTTTGTTTAAACCCCAAATCCTAAATATATATTTGACAGAAATCATAAAACAAAGAGAACTAGAAGTTCTCATATAACATAGTAATTGAGAACAGATGTGTACAGAAATTCAAGCAAGAAGAATACTCCTATCAATTATCCTTAGGTAAAATTCTTGGACTATTTAGGCCATTGCCTGTATTGCTAGTAGCCCATTGCAATGTTCCTTTTCCATGTTGGCCCTACAGAGGTGTACTTGGTACATTCACTCTTTCTTCTGCTGCTTTGTCTCCTTATACTAAACCCACAAATATTTCTTATATTATTTTTGAGCTGCTCCACCCAGGATGTGGTAAATTGAGACATGCAGGAGCACAAAAGACATTTATCTTCGGAAGAATGACAGCTTTTCTCTCACAAATGAAACTGAGTCGCAAGCTGAAAAATGACACTGAGCATGTTTACCCATTTTGGAATTGCTGTGAAATTTCAGTGTTCTCCAAAATAAGGCTCAGCCTCAGTAACTATCACATCATCACATGCAAGCATAACGCAACAATCAGAAAATTCAGGGCATTTCAGCAATAGGAGTTTAGGACTTGGGAATTGTCTGGATTAAGCTGAATGTTTGTAAAAATATCATAGCATAACTTCTAATTAAGGGTGCTGGAGGGACCTTCCCTGACTCTGTAAACACAAAGCCTGTAACTTCATGCATATCGTGACTTTAAAAGGCTTTCAGACAGTGGGATTTTGTGGAGTCTTAATCCCCTAAACAGTTTTTACCTGATGTGTAGAAACTTGATTGCACTTCAGAAACAAACCTTCAAAAGGATGCACAATTTTGTGTGCGCAGCAAATTTGATTCATTTGACTTTTCTAATAGCTTCTGGGCAGCACTGAGCACAGGCTTTTGGAATGATATACAATCACAGGGATGAAAGGCTCCCTTCATTTCCTGTTTTAAGATTCCCTTAGGGGAATATATATCTTACAACTGAAAGAAAATCAACTAATGTCAGCACCTCGACTTCTGTGCTTCACTAGAACAGTATACGTATTGCAGCTTGATCCAACATCAAAGACGAGTTGCAAAAGCCATTACTCACTGTCACATTCCCAATGAAGAACTGCATTGAAATCAGAAGGTACAGCTTGTGTTCCCTTGGTAATACAGTCTATTCTTCTTTGTCTGCCAAAAGTCTCACCTCTGTGTGCCAGTGAGGTGACCAGAGGCCTAAATATTTGCCAGTACATTAAAAGACTCTGTGTATATTGCATGGTCTCAACCATAGAAACCTCTTCAGCTGATGGAGTAAACACATATTTTTAGGGCCTTCGCTTGGCTTCAGCTCTGGACACAGTGCAGAAGTGAATATGGATAAATGTGTTTCATAAATGTCTTAAGGATGGATTTTGGCTCCATTTTCCTGTCTTAGGAATCTTCTGCACAACACTGTGTATTGGCTTGTCACAAAAGTCTCATGGATGGTCTTACTTCCCTACTGCCTCTCTTTCCCATGCCCTCCAAATGCAGAATGAAAGAGATGAGGTCCTTCTCTGGCAACACTGGTGTCGCTGGGAATGCTTTAAAATGTGTTTGATCATGATCCTGCCAGCTCATTTACGTGATATAATACTGCTCTCTCTCAATAGAAGAATTTGCCACTTTTCTTCAAGCTGCCACAAAGCAAAGGAAAGCAAAATAAATTTTTCACAGTAAGAAAGGAACTATATGTCCAGAGAGTCTGTGCATCTGCATACTTACAGATTTTACAGGATAAGGCTCTGGACAACCCAAGCGGACTTTGTAATTAACCTTCCTCTGATCAGTGGGCTGCAGCAGTGCCACCCAGATGTCCCCTCCAAGCTATGATTCTGATTTTTAAAGCAGCCTTTGCCAACTGAAGTGTGTAATTCTGCTTCCTGCTGTGCAAAGGGAGCAAGGTATTTATTTTTGACATGAGGCACTCTTTGTGTTATAGTTGCTGTGACCTCAGTCCTTCTCTGTTGCTTCAGTACTATCCCAAGTAACAATTCCCAGAATGAGGAAATGTTTTAGTGGGTCCAAAATATCTCTGAAATTGAAAGGCATCTGACCACAAACTGATGACTGCAGCAAATAAAGCTGCTTTCAAAAATTACTTTTGTAGAATCCTAGGAAGTTCAAAAAGATAACTGGTAGCCACAGCCTGAAAAGACTGAACACTTACTGTGTGAAGAAGCATGAAACTTTCAAACTTTGGAATGCTGTTACATTTGTGAAGAGATGAAAACAGCGTGGTACATTTTCCTGTAACAACTTAGATCCATTTTTGTGCACAGTAAAAAGGAAAATTTTTCTGCCACTGAATGTCTGAGAATAGTGTCTATTTTTCTCTACAGTCAGCAGTTATCATCCAGCTATGTGTAACAGAAGCCAGAACCCACAGAAAACAGCATGAAAATAACCTTTCCTGAAGAGTTGAACATTGTTATTTTTCATACCTTGAATTTTGGTAGCTATCAGTATATTTTCACTTACAGAAAAAGAGTTCTGCGAAATTTACAGCCTGAGGAAAATCATACACACAGTACAGGAGAGATGACAAAACACCACAGTTGCCTTCCCGCATGTGAAGAGTGAACCCTTACCATTAAAATATTAGTAAGTGAATAAAGTAATTGACAGCACCTATTTAGAGTCATAGCAGCTATGTCTGTATTCTTCTGCACAATGATACTAGAATAATGGCTTACTGCATAAACTCTCTTACTCTAAACTTGCATTATGCTCATCTTTTTTGGATGCCAGCCCAACCTTGGGTTATTCTAGGTAGAATATATTCCTCTGCAGTTTGCCAGCTGGGATAAGTTTTCTAGTATAGTACTTTGCAGCAGTCTAGTAAATCTGCCTCTGAGATTTCTCACAGCTAAGCCTGATATTTCTACCTGACAACCTGGGAATATAAATCAGGCAAGTTTGTTACTAGATTTTTAGCTATTGTGCTCACCCAGGCAACAATAAATTTTTTGGGGTTATGTAATGAACATTGACTAAATCATTTTGAAGTTGACCTAAAAAGCCAGTTTCATAACCTGGTCATGAAAATGTTTAGTCAAATGACATTGAGTCCTTGGATTCTTAAAACATGTCATTTTAAAAAGTATTTGAGTAGAGTATTGTACCAGTCAGTTACGCCTGGCAATGAAAGGGTGCTTTAGATTTTAGTTTGTCTTGTGCCACCTAATTGCTTGCAGTGAGCTCCTTAACTGCAACTGTATTGATATATTCTTTTTGAGGAAGGTTTCTCAGTGTCACTTCAGGGACATAGGATTAGATATTCTTTGAAGTGCATTTCATGCATGAGAGTTTTGACCTTAGGTGAAAGCAGCTGTGTAGAATGCAGACCTGGTCTCATTAAATGACCAGGAAACTTCCCATTTGCTTAAATTGTTACAACTTCCATTTATAGTAAAGCTGTAATTGTAATAGCAGCTTCTCTGCTATGCAAAGGAGCAGCCTGTGGATATTACCAAAACCACCTGTCAAACTTCTTCATATCAGATAAGCCTCTGATGTTGGAACTTTAATCTACAAGTACCATTCTGTAATAAAATCCCATTGTCTAACTCAGCATCCTGAACTGCTCTCAGATCCATTTTTAAACTTACAATGGATTTACTATCCTTTTCATTTCACCTACTTTTATCTTGCTGGAGCATTCAAAACTGAATGTTTTAAATGAACCTACTCCGAAGGTTTTAAAATTGTCATTAGGCACTTTTTCCACTGAATCAGATAAGAACATATAGTGATAAAACTGTCTTTGGAGGATTGAAATTCTGAATGACCCAAATGCATGTTTCAGCAATATTTATTATCAGCTGAATGAAAACAGTAGTCTCTCTCTCTAACGCAATGATTTTCTGCTTTGAATTTGACATCCAGGAAAAAAGCTGAGGCATCCTTAGAATGATTAATACTGCTGTCAAAAGAACTACTCAAGGAAAAAGTGTTTGTGAGGGTGTGTTACGTACACTGAAATGTTGTTATTGTAACTGTATTATCTATTTGTACAGGGCTGATAGGTCATTTCCTTTGGAAACTTAATACATTAAAAATTATGTAATACAAATAATAGTAACAGAACATGCAGTTAGTAGCTGCAAAGGATAAAACTATTGACACTCAGAAGATAGAGAAAACTTTGGCAGTGACATCAGTTAGAATTTCACTGAGAGAATTTTTTACACCCTAGGTCAACTGCAAGCATTACTTATAATGACATAATCATGAGGGTCGTATCTTTACTAGTATGACTGCACTTCAGCTGGACTGTAGGTTGCCACATAGTGCTCCAGTGAACAGATTACAGTTACATCAGAAGGTTCCAGCTGAACTAGGTAGGAAGGTTGTAGCAGCCTACCTGAAGTAGCTTGAAAAAAAATTTATCCTGCTGAGGATATTATGTGTAGCTAGCTTGGGCATATCTGCACACCACTACAATGTACAGGGTGGACACAAAAGAGGAGCATCACCTGGGGATTGGCAGAATCTCACTGTGGCTATGATTCAAGCTTGCAGCTTCTCCTTTGGCACAACTCTTCTGTGAGGTTTCTGTTCCTCCCATTTCACCTCCACTCAACTCGCTCTGTGAAAGAATATGGATTAAATTAAGCCACCCAAAGAACATTTTTCTTTCGAATTTCATTTTTTGAAAATAATAACTTCATTGATTGAAGGGGTTCCATGATTAGACTTCTCATTCTGACTAAGGAGTCAATAGCATCCCGAAAGTGGAGGCAAGTAATTCAGGAAAAAAAGTAATGAGAAAGACTTAACCAAGAAGGATTTCTGGAGAAAATGCCTGTGGAGTGATCTCTCAGATATGTGCATTGTTCATATGGAACAGTTTGAAGAATAGGGTGATTAAAGCAGTCACTGAATCTGCTTGTGAATAACGCCTCAATGCAGAACACAGAAAATGTGTTCTCACTGGAAATGTGTCAGTTTTGATATAGCTTTAAAGTGAATTATTTGCTTGGAGAAACTGTAGGATTGTACTACATTTGAAATAATGCCTTTGTTTTTTTAATGCATATTGTCATCCTTAGGAGATAAGATAATTTGCAAGCAGAGTTAATAGTAGAGGGGGGACTAAATATATGTAGAATTAATACTGGAAGATGTTGAAATATTTTTAAAAACCTATGTGAATAACACCACCCCTTAAATTTGAAGACATTTCTTTAAATAAGTTCATAATTGTGTCTTGATTTCGTTGAAAAAATGGCAAAAAGTTTATTAAAAGAATGCTTTTGGTTTAGCTTTGTGTGTCATTCCTCTAACTAGTTTAAGCCTTGTGTTGTTTTTTACACATCCGTTGTGAGTAGAATTGTACTTTTTGCATGCTCCAAATAGCAATGGGTTTGGAAATCTTTATGGCTGTGATGCTAATCTATGATGATGTTAACTAAGCTACTGAAGATCTCTTTGCAATATGCAATTAACAATTGCAAGATAAAGATGAACTATATGGTACCACTGTTTTAAGTGATCCAAAGAAGATAATGTTTCTTCTCATTAATATTTGACATTATCTAGGTAAAAAACAAGCAATCAGAATCATGTGTTTCTTCACCATTTAAAATTCTCAGAAAAAAAAATAGATTCTAGATTCTAATAGATACACTTCTTTCTGAAATGTACCAAAGTGTAAACTGGATTTGTAGAGATTATTTTTGTTTTGAACACCTAGGATGGAATTTATCTTCTTCGGCCAAGTTCCAATTGGTTTCTGATCCTCTCTTCATTTAACAGCTCTTTTTTCCCTAACAGTTCACGTGCCAAAATGCTCTGAAATAGGAAAAAACCCCAAACCAAACCAACAAATCCAAAACAACAAAGAAATCCACCGATTACAGAAATTATGCTTTGTGAGATCCATGACTCCACTGATGGGAAAATTCTCTCTTTATGCCTTTGAAAAATAGATATGTCTGTATTAAATAAAATAATACATTGAGCAAAAGATAATGATGCCACTATTATTACCGCAGTGTGATTAAGTGAGAATTCAGGCAACCAGGTAATCACTAATGGGAATACACTGGGGTCAGCCTGCTGACAGCCCTGTCCAAGAAACTACAACCAGAAGTGGGCTCCTAGTGCATTGGTCTTTTGTAATCCTAGTCCGTGTAAAATGTATAGGAGCAGCATTGGAATGTGGCTCATGTTGCTGCAGTTTTTCCCTGCATAACCAACATCAGAGATTTAACCTTAATGACAGATTTTAGGGCTGCACAAGGCATTAAACAACTAACTTCTTTCAAGCAAGACATTTCCATTTCTATAAGTGTGATCTGTAGCTGATGTTTCGGCGGTGTTTAGGATTACCTAAACAGAATGCTTTACTTTAGAACTTGTAGCTTTATTAAATTTAGTTCACCTGATCTGAAATTTTTAATCCTAAAGATCTGAACCTGTCCAGAGCATGAGAAACACACCCGCAACTGCTTGGTCTCTGAGAAAAAATATAGAGAAAAGACATTTTCTTCCCCATTTCAGAAAATTCTGAAAATTTTGGAAACGTCTGATGATTTCTATTTAAAACCTGGCAATTCTGCTGCATTTATACTAAGAATGTGTCTTGCGTTGTAGTAAAAATGTGCTAGACACCATACCTGCATATGGCCCATTCAGAAATGCCTGAGACAATTCCCCAGATTGTAACTGTAGGATACTATGGGTGGCAGACACTACTGATGTAGGAACCAGATCAGAAACAGGGACACTGTTTCTGATTGCTAGAGTTTCCTTTGACCTCCTTGTTTTGTGCAGACAATGAGTAGGAGATGGAAAGCCACAGACTCATAGGAAGAAAATACGAGAGGCAGGTGGGGGAGAAATATGCAGACTGCACAGGGAGGGGCGAGTGCCAGTTGTCTTGAAGCTGTGAGAGAGATCAGTGGAAAAGCTAGGAAGAGACTGAAACTAGGCAGGGAGCACAGAGAAGGAGAGAAGTTCTGGATCTGAAGCACATGAGAAACATGGATCTAGTAAAACAATGACGTGAACAATTTCCAGGGGAGGCAGATGTGCCAAATGAAACCAAAAGTGCCTAGGCCAAATCACGTGGACTTATTCCAGTCTGGTGGAGAGGAGACTGGGACAGACTGGATGTGAAAAATGTTATGATGACAAGTGTCCTAGGAAAAGAACTGCAACATGTACTGTTTCTCTAATATATCTCACTGAGCATTTGTGTGGGTCTGTCTTACCCGGTGCATTAATGTATAGAGGTCAAATATATATTCAAATTTCAAAGCACAGAGAACAGGGAAAGAATGTGTGAAATATCTAACATTACTGGAATATAAGTACAGAACTTGGTAAGAAATTCTTCAGCTCCCTGAAATTGATATTTGCATACATTTATTAAATGTAATTAAATGAATGCTAGACGCTGAAAGGAGGGAAACACCCCCCCCAACCCACCCATAACTCAAACCTTTGTCATCAGTGTAAAATGAGTTATGTTTCCATAGCAATAGAAACCTCTACTCATGCTGCATGCCAACTAACACATCCGACTGTTTGACATGACTTTGGTTTGCTATAGCAACCATATTTATACTAGTTTATTTAGTCTATCAAAATTAACTACAAATTATACCCAGGGCATCATATTTCTGATTTCATTAATCTCATCATATTTTCATATATCTGCTAATAGAGAGTTTGTAAGGATTCAGAAGGCAAACCTCTGAACAAGATCCTGACCACAGTGTCACAGACATTAATAGAGAGTAACACCCCAGGCTGAGGGATGTGCGTTCTGGAGTAATGTGTAGGCTGTTGGATGGACAGCCATTTGTGCTCTCTCTACAACATCATCAAGTGGAAGAGCTGGTGCTCAATGAATTTACACAACTGTATATTTATAGGTTATCATGTACAGGAAAACCTGAGGGTTATGTTCAGTTGCGACTTTATCTCAGAATGTAAAGCTTTAGGAGGGACAGTGACCAACATGAAAAAAACTGTAAATCAGATCCTTTGTTATGTGACGAGAGAGATGCCATACAGCATGCATTTAACTGAAAACAAGCATCTTAATCTGGTTTTTGAGCGGAGAGTAGACTAAAGTATCAAATTGCTTTACTTTTTGTTTGGGTTTTTGAGTTTAGTTGGAGTTTTTTGTTTGTTTGTTTGTTTGTTTTGTATTTTTTTGGCACAGATGATCTTTCTTGTCAACCATGCTCTTGTATGAGTGAGACTATTCCATAGCAATGACAGCCCTCCAGTAAGCCCTTCTGTCTCAGAGAGACATTAGAAACAGCTGTTGCTTTGTGTTGTATTCCCTGCAACTGCAACAGATAGGGCTAGGTTGAAGTTTCACTTTGAGTTTGGCAGATTACTTCGCTGCCTAAGCCACTTCTGCACCACTCAACTTACCTAGACCATTTTAGGAGACAAAGGTATTGTTCCTTCATTATAATTAGCGTTTGTTTTCTCCCAGATCTGAGAGATTCAGTAGGCCATTTGGGTTTACAATGCTTCCTTTGTTTATTTTTTTTTTCAATTTCATGGAATTTTCTTTAGCCTTTTAAAAGAATCACAGAATGATGGAGCTTTAGAAGCCGTCTTGCCCAGTCCACCTGCTCAAGCAGGGTCACCTAGAACACGTTGCTCAGGACCACGTGCAAACAGCTTTTGAATATGTCCAAGGATTGAGAGTCCACAACATCTCTGGGCAACCTTTTTCTGTGCTCGCTCACCCCCACAGCAAAAAAATGCTTCTCCATTCTCTGATGAATAATCCTTCAGGTTTCTCAGCAAAAGCAAAAGTTTGTGGATATGTATATATATATATGTATATATATATATATATATATGTATATATATATATGCATATATATGTATAGGTAATAGAATACATGTATATGTAATAGCATACCCTTCCAAAGATAGGGATTATTTAGAAAATAGCTTTTTCAGCCAAAAGCAAATGCTGATTCCCACTAACTGAATACTCAATATCTCCTTAACTCCCTAAAGCCAACTTTCAAAGCCTTTATCAATGGTCTGTAAAAAAATTCCTTAACCATGTCAGAATCATGACAGAACTGGACAATCATTAGAACACTGCCCTCAGGATCTTGACCAGTGGTATCCTTAGCAGTATGAATGAGCAAGTGCTCAAGAGGCAGCAGACAATCAGAGCCCAAAGAGCTCTGCAGATGGATGTTCTGGATTCTCCAGTCCTCCCTATCATTCTGCCTAGTAAAGGACTCACTGGAGGTGTCACATCTCTATGGATTTTTTAACTTTTTCTTTCCAAGGTTGCAAAAGGCACATGAGCAGACATAGAACCCTAAAGTGCATGTATTAAACAAAGGGAGGTAACGTGGTTCTCCACAGATGAAATTCTGAAGTCCCTGCTCCAGCATGGTCGCAGGTGGTGAAAGCTTAGATGAATTCAAAAACTGAGTTGACAAAATTGCTGAAGATTGAATACTGAGAACTTTTGAATGAAAATACATTCCCATTCTGCTAAAAAAACCACGGCCAGAGTACTGAGGTCAGTCAGCTCCAGGGAGCTTTGCCCAAGCTGCACAGTACTTGGTCCCAGATTTCTTTGGTATTTTCTGTAGTTCCAAAGTATTTTAATAAGTTTTGTGTTGGAGGATGGCTGTAAATGAACAATGTGCCAGTAGAGTTACAACGCTTCCATGTAAGATTTTAGTGCATGAAACTGAGATGGTTTAATGCATTCCCTGCAGTGCAGTATGAGGGCAGATATGTGTGTTGGATTCATGATAGAGGAAAGCTGCAGAATGCAGGAGTCAGACCTGATGCAGGCCTTTTCATTTTGCCAATGTGAACAGTTCTTGGCACAATATATTTCCTTTGCGCAGTTCCTGTGCACTGTCACAAAAGTAGAGTTAACCTCAGCCAAAACCATACTTCGGGGCATGCTGGCAGTTGAGCATCATGGACACAACACTCAGAGTTAAGCTTGTTCACCAGCCTAATACAAAACAGCTCTCCTAATGGTGTAAAATGTTGGCATTTGACAGAATAATGTTGGGAAGCATGAGTGGCTTCTGGTCCCTTTCCTACAACCTTTCCAAAGGATTTTCTATCTACAGACTACTTAGCTAGATGGACTGTGGTGTGGTTGAATACAGACTTTCTTGTATTTATTAAGTTGCTCTTGGTATAGACACTCTGCTAGAAAGCCTTGTTTTGACAATGAATGAAAGAACTGACTCCAGCTGAGCAGTGGCAATTTCTTCCTTTCTAGGACCACACTCATTTTACTGCTCTGAACAAATCTGGCAGCTGGCTGAGGTCTTTTGTTCCTGCCTACATCTTTTCTTTCATCCAATTTCTAGGTCAACCCTGCATGGAAGGAAAAGCAAAAGCCTCTGGAGAGCACAGAATCAGCATTAGCGAAGTATAATTCATAATTATTCATGGTCACGGATTAATTTGAATATAAAAATTGAGTGTTCTACAGAGAGCATATTGTAATTCTATACTTTCCCGAGACTTATGAAAAAATGTTATATTCTTTCAGCCATGACCATAACACATGTTTTTTAGCTAATGTTGTTTTATCGTTTGATACTTGCACTGCGTCTCCCCTGGAGTCCTGAATCGTTACCAAGTTGAATGCAGCAGCAAAGGGTTTTGAGCAGATTTTGTGCTGGTTCAGTCTGCTTATAGTAGCCAGCCTGTTTTCTGTAAACAGTGGTGAAGGTAATCTTGTCTTGTTACCAAATAGACATTCCTCTTGTCTCCTGAGCAGCCCTCCTGGGAAACAGCCCAAGAGGATGGAGAAGGAGTGGGAGGTGGATCCTCCAAACTGCTCTATCTGACTCTACCAATACCTCCTCAAAGCTGTGGATCTCCAGATACTTTCAATGATGTCCTTCCTTAGGTTATCTTGTATGTCTGCCAGATGCCTGGAAAAGGCAGTTACTTCACCATGACAACGATACAAATATTCAGTTAATGTTTTTAAAGCTCAGATACGTCTCTAGAGGAAAGCACCGTGGACTGGTGTACTGTGCAGATTTCTACCTAGGATGTAAGCTATTACACAGTTTTGGCTAGTTTACCGTGTCGTCCGGGGCTCCATGCCCTGCAGATGTATTGTAAATAGCCAGTGCTTTGGTAAGAAAGGTGCCTTCTCAAAAGGCCATTAAGAAAACGTCAGGAAGGGACAGGACTATACTAAGGGGTATTTATAACAACAAACAAAAGTAACACAAATGAAGAAAACAACCTTGAGTGTAAACACACAAGCTGTTACTTCAGTTTATATACATGGTTTTACTGGAATGCTTGGCATCATTACCACCCTATTACATATTGCAACACTGAGGCATGAAGGTCATGTTACAAAGAGCTATTAGTTTTGGGAATAGTTCTCCTCAGTTCTTAAACCTGTTGGAAGCCACGAGGCAACATATTTTTTAGGGTAGTGGAAACCTCTGTGTTGTAATTTTCCTGGCTTCTTGCTGTGTGTCAGATATATCAGGAGCAGATGCACACACAAACACGTATTTCTAACACAGAGCATTTATTTTTATCTGAAAAAAAAACCCAACAAACCAAGCTCTCTTCTAATTTAGTAAATTCACATACTAAGTACAATTGCATGTGAGGAGATGATTTCAGTCTCTCTCCCTGGTCTGCGACATATATATGGAGTAAACATAAGCCAGACCTGAGACTTTTGTCATGGCTAGTTTTGGTTCAATATGGAATTACTTTGCCGGGAACTCCCAGAATATGAGATTATGATTCTTTGATTATTTCAGAGATTTGTATTAATGCACCAGGCCCTCTTCAGTTTCTTGCAATAAATATCTTAGTGCACAAAGCTCCAAATACATGTTTCCTTCCTCTTCCTCCTCTATGAGCAAGTGGGTCAGGATGACACTGAGTACTGGATAGAAGCACAATGGAGCTGTGCTGGCAGAAAAATTGGAACCTTTGTAGTACCTATATGCACCTTCTGCACTGAACCTATGAAAGAAGAAGGGAGTTTTCTTATGAGTAGCTGGTGTCAGAGAGGCACATACCAGAAACAGCTGTGACATTTTCAAAACACAAACTATAACCGCACAAGAAATAGTTGTATATGCAAAACGTGACTTCTCACTGCTCTCCTAAAAATGCATTGGCAGGCTGCATCTGCCATACAGGGTAAAGCAGCATTGGGTTATAACAACGAGGTCAGAAGAGCCATTCCTTTGGCTATCACAGCACCTGTGGCTCCTGCTCCAGGAGGATCTTTATTACATTCACGAGCAAAACTTTTAGTACGGCAGTTTATAGCCTGTTACCTGACCCATCCAGCAGCACGGGCTTACCTCCAGAAGAGGCAATGCCCAGCACTGGGTATAATTTCCATCTCTCTCCTGCTCTCACTGGGATGGTGTGAGATGGAAAGGAAGGCATAGGTTTCTTAACAGTTTTCACACAAAGGGCTTGAATGTCAGCTATTGAAAAGTCAAGTGCCATCTAATTCCGTGAAACTGGTCCTAAGAAAATACTTTACAAAGGTAAGAAGAGGCTTAATTTTGCTGCCTGTTTTTCTATTAACTAGTTCACTCTGAAAAAAACCAGTGACTGGCCGGTCTCACTACGAAAATTTATGATTTAGCACCTCCAAGACAGAGCACTGGATTGCAGTGTGCAAACCCAAATTTATAAACAAAAGGCTGCCTCACTGAGTCATTAAAATATAGAAATATAGATATCAGTTAATAGGAGAACACTCTCCTTCGAACTGTAGAATAAGAGATAGCTAGAGCCAAAATTGTAGCATTTGCTGTTAGAGTAGTAGAAATAGGACAATGACTGATTCAGAATTTCTTTTTTCCCCCCCAGCAAACACAATTCTATTGGGACTACTGAAAGTTTTTTCCAACAGAGGAGTTACCAAGGATGATCTGCATTTCACGACAAGAAATATATTCTGAAGCAGTCTTTACATACTTCCCCCTTGATCTATCCAGACTTGATGTAGTTAAAAATTGCTTACTGCAATTTTTATAAACCCTGTTGTGAGAGTTCATACATCCACCCTCACAAAAAAATATGGACCGGAGAAGAGAGACATAATTCATAACACTCTTTGGGAAATACAAGCATTTTTTGTTATGGTTAGTAAATTTAAGGTACGGGATATAGTATCTGGTGTTGAATTTGGAGTTTTCAGAAGAAACATATTCTTATGTCATTTGGGAATTTATACTGGATCCAATCAAATAAATGCATTTTATAGTAATGAAAAAAGTGCTGGAAAATAATTTGGTGAATGTTTTTGTATTTATGATGCAAATGATGGTATCACCATCATTTAGCATTAAATAAACTTGACTGTTAATCTTGCCACAAAGTAAGCAAAATTATTTCATCTAAAAAATTAATTGTGAGTCTAGAAGATCAATTCAAGGCCATAAAATATGTTTACGTCAGGTGAAAACAAATTCAAAGAGTATTAATCTTCAGTTTCCTGATCAGCATATAATAGACTTTGCTTTCAAACCTTCCTGTTGGCAAGATATATACTCATTCCAATACAAACATTGCTGAAAGAACACTTTATTTCAGTTAAGAGAACTACAAAACCAAACGTTAACCAGTGCTGAGATGTGTGGCATATTTCTCACACTCTTCAGAAAAGAGGACTCTTAGTTCTATTGATAATCTGGGAAAATGAATTACTGAGCTGGAAAGTAGATGTCTGACTATCCCCAGTGGTCCTGGTAATGCTGTATATTTCCTTTTTTACACAGGCCTTGTTATTTTCAAAATTTGACCAAGTCAAATTTCCTAAGTAAAATATATTTTCTGTTTTTGAAGCTGTTTTCAGCCTGTAGTGAATGAAAGGTTCGTTTATTGTGAATTCTCCATATTTTATTCCATGAGCATTACTTGAGGTTTCGAAGAAAAGAGATTTGACAAGTAGGTTAAGGAGCTCTAGACTACAGTAAAAATTCAATTTCAGTTAGAGGTTTTCTTTCTGCCCTGTGCTGAGTACTGCTTGCAATAATAAACCAATAATTAGTTTCACTGACACTGGCTAAAATACAAAGATACTTAATATTTAGTGTGTTAAATCAGACCAGTCAGTACGCTGCAAAATTCAGAATTACATGGCATTAGTTTGGCCTTAGAAATTAGCAGTTTCACCAGACATAATCAAGTGGAGCTGAAATAAAGCTCTTTTTTCCTCACTCTGTTTTTGTTAGTGGATATTGGCTCATGCTGTTCTATTGAAAGTGGGTTGTTTTTCAGCAAAGAAAACAAAATTGAAGGGAACAGTGAGACAATGAGAAAGGAGCATGGACTTAAGAATGAGGACAGAGTTGGTGTTTGGACTGGATCACAGATATTGTGTTATTGTTCTGCTTCAAGTGCCCTGAGGACACTGAAGGCCATGCAGACAATTCTGTACCCCAAAGTCCAGACAGGGGCATCTGGGCTATCCAGTGTCTTGCAGACTGTGGTCAAAAGAAAACCTCGTGACCTGGCTCTTCCCTACCCACTTTCTTTCCGTAGCTCCCATGCAACTGATACACAGACCGATAATATCTTCCAGAAGCTGCAGAAATACACCCTATATTTAAGTACATTTTTCAGAGATGACTTTTGACATCTCTGTTTTAAAGGCTTCAACTTACAATGAGTTCATTATCTCTCTCTATAAATTGTTCTTCATGTCTAATTGCTCCTCAAAGGCCTGTCAGGAATTTTCCTTTTATTTAAAGGTTAAGTTTGTCCAACTTGACTTTTTGCCCTTGGATTTTTTTATTACTTTTTCAGCAAGATTTAGAATGTCCTGACTGACAAACCTCTTCCGTGTACAAGCAGCTGTAACACACAATGGTCAAATCATCTCCTTGCTTTTACTTTGATCGTCTGGAAATGTTGGTTTTCTTAAGATTAATATTAAACATCTTTTATGCAGCAACAGTTTCTCTTTAAACCCATTTGTGAACCAATTAACCCCTAACAAGGTCGCTAAGCTGGACCCTGCTTTAATCAAGATATTTTTCTCTTTGTAAGGATGAGAGCAAACAACCATAAAAGCAAATATTAGAGATCCAAGGACTTTGCAGATAGAGGTTTTTGTGTCTAATTTTTTTTCTACTTAAAGTAATTGGATTTAAGAAAACATTTCTGGTGGAATAGACAAATTGTGCTTTCTTTTCAACATCAAAACCTGTAAAATATCTTCTCTGTTTTCTGCTTAGGCATGGCGTTAAAATAAGAAAATCTTTTTTTAGAGAAAAGTAGAAAAAAATTCAGAAGGCCAAGGATGGTGTGAGGTCTCCAACCCGGAACCAGGGAACATGTTTTCCAGCACACCCTGTCTCTCCCTCTGGGGACAAAGATGTTTTTATGTGGGTCCAGGTTTGAAAATTTGGTCCCTGTTTCACAAATATGCTCACGGTATGATGCAACTTCTATTTCTTACCAAACATAAGATCATTGATATGAAACATGTCAGTAAACAAAAAGTGAGTATACAGCATGTTGTCCTTGTCTGAAATATCTGAGCAATTTGTTTTACAATCCTCTTTCAGTCAAACTTTCCCCTGCACATGTAGTGATGGTGTTTCAATGGTGAAGAAGAGGACAGGATCAGAATATTTTTTGGCTAGTCTTTCCTTTTCTCTGCTGTACCACATGATGTTTCTTCAGTCATGTAGTGTGCTGCTCTCTTCTCTGTGCTCAGTTCGGAGTGTTATCTGAAACTTTACCAGTTTATTCTATAGTTCTCTGGTACAGCAGACATTGAATGTAGTAGTTTGGGTTCCTTATAATATAAAGGATTATAAATTTTCACCGCATTGCTAAAGTTCATCACAACGATATAAAATCAAGAAGCAGAAATGAAATGGGAAGATTTAAACTACTCATTTGAGCCTTTCCATTTTCTCAATTTTACTATGGCAGCATTTAAAAATGCTGTAACTTGTGATTCTTCAAAAATTTGCTATTCCATGCCACTGTTAATGAGGTGTTTAGGCAGGTAGATGCAGAGGACCTAATGCTAGAACCTTTCAGCCCTCTCAAATTTTGTAGGTCTATTACAGAACATGTTTTTTGCTTTTCCATCATTATGAGAAACTGCTTACAATAGATTTGTGAGAGAAAATATTCAGAGACCATTAAGTATCTAACAAAACTGGCTGGGAGGAGCACTGTTCCTGCTGCTCTGCTGCTGTAACCCAAGTTTGACCTCCAACTTACCAGCAGTTACTGTAGACTTGGTTTCTCTGAAGAAGAGTTTACTTCTCATACCAAATGATGCAATAATTTTCTAATGCTAAGAAAAGTCCCACTAACCCCTAGACCTGATAAAAATTCCACGGTACTCAAGTGGGAGCTTTCCTTTCTGTTTCAGGAGACTTTGGATAGAATTTAGTGAAGCAACATCTAGATTCATTTACTTTGGAACAAGGAGCATAGCTTGATGCACCCTCTGAAAAAACAAGGAATTGAATACCTGAACTACTTAACCTCTGCATGGGAATTTTTTTTTTTTTTCCAACATATAATTTATTTTCCTCACCATTTCTCCATTATTCCCTTCCAGGAAGCTAATTTCACCTCTTGTATCTACCTCATGAAATTTAAGATCAAATATGTCAAAAGTAAATGTATTCACTTGATGAACTAAACAACAAGCAGATACCAGGCAGAAAAAAAAATCTTTAAAAACTCCTGATGTTTCAGATCATATTAGATAAAGGTTTATTTCCTCCCTGTCTCCTTCCTGCCCCCCAGTTTTGGTTACATCTCTTCACATTGCAGACAGATATCTCAGTTTAAGAAAAAGTTTAGTCTGAAACTTATTTCCCGGTTTCTAAATATTTTATAAATGCAGTCAGATTATTTTAGGTGACTATTGAAACCGGGTTTCTATTACGAATATGAAAGAGAGTGAATGCAATAAATTACAATTGACATATCAAATTAAACTAGAGAATTGTAATAATTGAAAGAATTTGAAAGGATGATTGGAAGGATCTTGGAAGGAGGATTTACATGAAGTTTGATGTGTTGGAAGCAGCTTAGAAAATTGTAGTTAGAAACGTGTTCTCCCTTTTGGTCGACTGTTATACATTTCTGTTTCTCCTTGTTGCTCTTTATTTGTTTATTTAAGAAGTGAGAGATGTGACAAGAATGCTCACACAGAAGTCATATTCTTTGTTGGAAAACTGCCGTACCCTCACCTCTCAGGAGAGTCGTGATTGGGAGCTCACTGAAGAAATTTAGGAAGTCACTAACATTAAGAGTGCTATGAATAAATCTTGAGCTGGTGTTTTCCATCAGGAGTGGAGATGGAAATATGGACTGTTTACATTCTGAACAAAATCATTAATTGAAGATCTATTGGGTATTTCTTTGTTGAAATTGGTTGCAAGCACCATACTTTTAGTGGTCTTACTTGACCAGGGATATTCTGCTACCACAGGCGGAGGTAGCATACTAAACGTAGGGGCTGAGAGGAACAGAGCTGCTGAGTGTAACCAGGAACATGATGCTTCCATACATGCTAAGAAGGATGAGCTTTAAAGATTACAGTCTCATTACAAAGTTTACAAGCCTCCAGAGAGTTGTAATTAGAGAACAGGCTTCAGAATGGAAATTTTGAATATAAAGACCTTCACTCTTCCTATATCCCATCTTAGATACTAAAGCTTTGCTTGGTCTGGGTTTGGGGGCATGGTGACCTATAAGTACTAAGGCACTACAGGTTTCAGCACTGAACCTAATGCATGGTAAAAATGCAAATTCGTGGGCCCTGTGTCAGTATTTTCCCCATGCATGGCATTCACCACACTTTTATCACTTCACTGTTTAACAATCCACAGCTCAAGCATATCAGTTGAGCAGCTAAGTGGGCACAGTGGATTTAAATAATCTCAAATAAAGTAGGCACAACTTCTGGAAAGGTGAGGCCAGGCTCATAAAACACAGGGCAGGATGTAACCCTTTGATTTTATTTTCCACTAAAAACATAATCCAACATTTGTGAACACAGAAAGCAAGCAAAATTCTGTCTGAGGTTTTGATGGTCAAATGTATAACCAATACTCATCCCAAATGAAGGAGGTGTCCCATCACAAGAGCTACAGATATATTTTCCTCAGCCCATTTGGCTTAAAGCCTTTCATTTTTAAATTTTAATAAAGAGAAAGGAACACAAAGAATTTTTCCAATGACAATTAAATTGTTCAAAATTTGAAACTGGATTTGTTCTGATAACTTTCTTCCCTTTCAGATTTAGAAACTATAAGCATTATATTTTCAACAAATATTTTGTTAATAAACCCTCCTGCAGTGTGAAATTTCAGTGGATAAAAATGAGGAAATTTTGACCATAACGCTATAAAAACACTCAGCCTTTTGAACAACAAATCTGATTACATTAACGATATGCTTCCTGCATAAAATCTTCATAGCAAGAGAGATTAGCAGTACCATCATTTTCAACAGACTGCAAGCCTAGAGGAATAAACAGCTGTGCACTTGGGAAAATGAAAGGTCTTCCTGTACAGAGAAAAAGGTATCAAATTCAAATGCGTACTTCAAGAATGAACTACAGGTGAAGGTTTAGCTTTTCTAGCATTTCATTTCAGTTAATTTGTTCTCTGGCATGTGACTTGAGCTGAACATGTTGGCATAAATTCATCACAGCTTATCATGTAATTATGTTCCTCAATATAACTGGGGGAAAAAGCAGCATGCTTTCTCAAGAGGTGCTTTAGTAACAGCCCTTAATGACAAACAGAGTGCATCTGAGGGGAAAAAAATGAGTCAAACTGGAGGCACATTTTCTGCAATCAGAATCACTAAAGGTCAGTTAAGCAAAGCAAAACAGCTCACTGTTTCTTTGAACTTAAATCTCCTCTGCTTAGCTGTCCTTGAGATCAAAATGGCATCTTATAAAGTGAAGGCTGATATTTCCCTGCTGATGTTTTTCATGTATTTTAAAACGAGATTAACACTACAGCCTTATGCTGAATAAATCAGGTGCAAACCTTGAGAAACAAAGCTGGTCATGATGCTGGTGGTGACATTATTTTTTTATCACTGTACCTTGTTTTATCCATCCTAAGTCTTACATAAACTGAGCCCTTACCCACAGGTCAACTGACTCAAAAACTACCAAGGCCACTTATGTATCACTGGTCATGTAATTTCACTTAGTTTTCCTGTTGGATATCAAGCTTATAAAATCATAGTTCAGGTCAGGATCTATCCCTTCCTGTTTATTCTCTACTAGAGGCTGTGTTAAATGATTGTGTACGGAGCAAAGAGCATTTTATTTTTTAACTTAGAAGATACTACAAAGTCTGATATCTGAGGCTGTAGCCAGATAGGCCTGAAATTACCAGTTTTTTGCAGGCTTTCTTCATCAGATTAGACTATATGAGAAATGCACAGAGATATCTGATATGTGCCAATGCTTTTCTTGGTGATTGCAGTTTCTTTTTTCCACGTGGATTTCCACTCTCAGCAACGCCCAAGATTGGCCAAGCCATGTAGATATTAGCAGTAGAGTTACCCATGGGGATGTATCAAGGACCTTGTGTAGGTACAGAAATATTTCAAAGATGAACTCAGGATGTAATTTCCAAAACTACTGTTACAGACATAGTGAGGTTAGGATTAGCCCCCAAGCTAAAGCTCCAAGTGAGATTTCTCTTAAATGTGTCATTTCATTCTTTAGTCTTAGGCTTTGTCTAGAGGCCATACTATTAGGGAAGTAATTGTGTGGTGCTCTGCTCTGTCAATGTATATTGCCTGGGACCATCCTCATTTACTCTGGTTCTTCACTGTCACACTGTGTCTGGCCAGGTATCTGAACTCCAGACTGCCACAACTCCCATGTCACACCGTGCTTTCCTTCTCCCAGCCTTAGGGGGAAAAGCTGCGGGCACTGGCCTCAAAAAACTAATTTCCTGGCAGTAGGTCAGCTCATGTACATTTACTTGCCCTGAATGTGGCAAAAAGTTACTGCTATTTAAGAAAGCAAAATCTGTGTTTCGTGACTCTGCATAAGCTTGTGCCAGGACATGTTGCTGATATTTGGCTTTAAAAGGTGCACTGAGGCCAGGAAACGTGGAAACAACAGTTCACAGTGGGTAGCAATGTGTCTCAGCAAACGAATGGGGATGGAAGAGACCTCTCCCTTTCCACAGTTGTTAGGCGAGATATGCTAGCACACACTTCCTGAAAACCACTATACTGAACAACACAGTGAATGACAATTCAGCTAGAATGTTCCAGTAATGGATGGAATAGGCAAAATATGAACATAAAATAATATTTTGAATATTTTGTGAATATTGTATTTTGGTGAAATATTAATGACATAACTTGAAAATGTTACTCCACCATCTTAACATGAGAACGCATAAATGGGACAACACACCAATATGCTATTTCACTGTTGGCAGAAGTAAACAGTATGTGGCCACTATTTTGAGGCTGGCAAGCCTCATGCTGGTGGTGGGGTCATAACAATTTGAAGGCGATGAATGTTATTCTCTCTTCCTTGGAAGAGAATGGAGTTTGCATAGAGGACCTTCCCAAGCTCGTAGGTGAGATTATTAAGGTGCATTTCTATTCAGCCCTCTCATTGCAAACCGCTACACAAGACTTTGGATTGCTTGGAGAATTCGTGGACTACTAATTTAGGATGCTGCCAGAATCATGATTATGATCACTATCACAAATTTCCAAAAGGCGTTATGTAAATTAGGATATTTGGCTGGTAGAAACACAGTTAAGAAAGGGGCAATTCCTAGAGAACTAGGGCATGTGCCTTATATTTGTACTTGCATTTATATGCAATATTTGTGTGTGTATCAAACGGTATTTTTCCCTCAGCTTTATTAAAGTTTATTGATGTTAAAAAAGCATGCCAGCTGCTGAGCTAAAGTGAGAAATCCCAACTTTAGATAGTTTCCTATCAGCCTTAGAGATCATAACTATCCCTAGTATATCTTTTATAGATATGTTTACTCAGAATTTGAATGAAGCTGATGCTATAATGCATCTCTTTCATTATCTACTTCTAAGTCCACATTATCAGCCAGGTCTTTTATGTTCCCTGCTCCAGGTGACAGTCCATGTCTTCCATGTAGATATGACTGGGACAGAGGAAACTAATAAGTATCTGTTTTCATGGCCTTTTTCCTGATTGGTGTAGGTTTATGACAATATAAACTACTCTTTTCTTAGTAAACATTATTCCCTTTGCTTTTTCAGTCTGGCGCTAAAACTTCTGTCTGTTTACACTTTTCTCTGCAGAAATATTCCGCAAGAAGAAATGATCAGCCAAATGTGTAAAAAAATTTTGTTGGATCAGGGATGGGTGGGAAACCAGTTATTGATTGTCAAGTTAAGAATGGTGTTATGAATCAGACTGCTGCAGTTTTAAATTATGTTGCAGTGCTGCATATTCCAAAGCAAGAGGAAAGATCAGCAGCTCCAGGCTGTGGGAAATAAACTCCTAGTTATCACATGCACCGTGTGATTTTTCAGACGGGCAACATGGCAGGGTTACAGGGGCAGCACAAGAAGGTTTACAGCTGGAAGATACCTTGGAATTTGCTTCTGTTACTGGATGCTGTGGCAGCTGATAAAAGTTCCTTTATATCTTTCTGACACTATGAACCTTGTGAAAAGAAGAGTACGGAGCTGGAAGATGAGTGAAATATTTACAGTTGCTGTAAGGAAGCTATGCAAATATTTTGCAGTACCCTTTGTAAAAACAGCAGCAATTAAAGACTTATGTCCTGATTCTTTCAATTTTTCCCTTAAATACTTGATTACAAGAGAAGTAGTCACTGGTAGCTGGCAACCAGTTCTAAACTTAGGCTTATACTTGATGAGCTCTAACTTTAAGGGAGTTCATGGTCTTCTGAAGATGAATCAATTCATCAGAAAAAAACAGCAGCTGGAAAGAAAAGGAAATCCTTTCCCTGACTTCACCCTTGCTTCATTCCCTGCAGTACTGTATAGCTTTCTTGATACTGCATTCCTCTCACAACTGCTTAGATCTCCCAGATCTAGTGCATACATTGTCCTTCCAGAGCTTGAGTTCTGAGCTGGTTTTTTCCCCACTTTGTTTCGAAGCTGACCCAAGAGTCTGAGGTGTTTTTACCACAGAACAGGTGCACTTTGAGGCATAGGCATCCATTGGGCTATAACTCCATATAAAACATTGTAAATCCATGGAACTAAAAGCAGAAAAGTTGCGAAGTGGGATATGAAATTCTTATCAATAACATCTGGGCCATCTGTACTTTAACATGGTTTCTCAATCAGATGTGAGAGAGATAACGAGGTGAAAGCTACCTCCTGGCCTTCCCAGGACTCCCATGGGGTGTCTTGCTTGTCACATGACATATGTAAGCACTCTGCCTTAAGGAGCTGCTCTTCAAACTGCAATGAATGGGAAGCAAAGGCAAAATGTTGCAGTTGAAGAGTGGAGATCCTTAGATGTGTAACTAATCTACTTTGGGAGACAAGCTGTTAACTTGAAACATGTCTTGTATCTATGACTTGAGCTGCAAATGCGTGAGGATTGATTTAATGAAGGAGTTTGCCTCATCAAATGAAGCTACTGCATAACTCTCAGAGTGTTAGCAACACATCAAGGTCAGATACATCCAAGAAAGCTACACACAAAAAATAAATGGAAAGCACCTAGGCTCAAATTATCCTGCAGCAGGGGATAAATTGTTTAGGCAGCAGCACGCTGAGGTCTGTAAAGGCATCTGAATATACTACACACTGAAAAGATTGCTTTATAGATCATCAAAAACTTTAAACAAATTCTACATATGCAAAATGAAGAGCTTTTTTTGAGAAGAATTTGTGTGCTGTTGATATTTACAATGCTTTTTGATACTTAGGAAAAAAATTTACACTTGGTAGATTAATAATACAAAGTGAGAATAGGAAAAAAAGAAATATCCAGTGGTCACACTTGGCGAGATGGAGAATTTCAGCTTCAAGGAAAAATAAGGAGTGTCTCCACACAAAATCTAGAAAAAACCCAGTCAATAGTTCAGAAAAGTTATCTGATATGTAGAATAATTTTCTTCTTGAAGTGGAAAAAAAAAAAATCCCCATTTAAGGAGTCTAAGCTGAGGGAGCAGTGAAGAAAGAACATTTGGGAACAAATAGAAAAATTATGTGGAAAGAAGTGGTTAGAAAGAATAGATTACTCTAAAGAAGAGCCCCTCAAACCTGGATCTGTCTCACTGCTGTGCAGCAATTATTCGATTGCTAATTATTTTTTGATAAAGGCATGGACAAGAATGAGTCACTCTCATAAAAGATCGCATTGTGGGTCCTGATCTTTGCTAAATTTTCCATTTAATATCCATGTGTAGCTCTCTTGACCGAGCAGAGTTTCCCATCAGTCATTTTCCTGATTTTGTGTTCCTCATGCAAATATGTGGATAGACAGTAAAATGGACTGGCACCGGAGAGAGAACCTGAGGATTAGGACACCTGACTACAGGGGCAGTTCCCGCCTCCAGTCTCTGGTCCCGCATTAATTTCTGCATCTTACATCCAGCATAGGCTGTGAGCAGCAGCAAGAGCAGCAGGTGCCCTTCTTTCCAGCAAGCCTTACTAACCAAAGGCCAATAAAACCTGTGGAGACCCGGGCCCAGCAGCGCTGTGTAAGGCTGCTGCACACCTGCACTGTGACATCCAGTGCAACACGGACCTGTCAGACATCAGGGCAGCAATGTGCCAACAACCTGAGCAGCTGAGTTTGCACCTAAGTCAGCCTAACTAATGCTGTTGTCCAGTCTGCCAGCAGGCTATTCTGAATCAGTCTAGCATTTGATGGCAACTAATCAGTACTCTCAGAGTTATGCTCCATTAATCGTACAACCAAACTATTGTTAAACTTTGTCTCACCTGAGGGGAAATGGGTTTCTTGGGAAACATTTGTCTGTTAACCAGGAAATTAATGTTTTTCACAGTATTTGAATAGCCTGAGGGAAACGGAGAATTTTTTTTTTTTTTT
>VZTF01000162.1:189880-295742 GCA_013397755.1 Cnemophilus loriae
TTTTTTAACTTTGCATGCCACATACTTGCTTTTGCAAGGTGAAGAACATAACAAATGAAGAGTTAAAAACAAGCTTTCATCCCTGGTTATCACAAGTGCCTCTTTACTCCAGTGAGTTACAAACAACTGATGTTTATTTAGTAGATGTGGTTTGAAAAGAACAGGACTTCTGGAATTTTCTTAATGAAATATTGCTCAAGAAATTTGCACTTCAGCTTTTCATCTGACTTGATTCATTTCACTTTTGGTAAAAAACCTATTCTTACTGATCATTAACAATTTTACCCTGTTAATTAAAATGACTTTTCTAGATACTTTTAAATATTTCTGTTATCAATTCCAGCTTCATTTTTCAAGGACCATTGAAACTTCTTCTTCAGTTAGAAAAGTCTTATGTCTGTTTTTTAGTATAAAGCTTTATTATTTTTATTTGCCTCCAGTTACGCACAAGGAATTTAAGAACACATTATGTTTCATAATACTCCTTGTCTCCCTGTAAAAGTTTAGGGAAAATTGTTTTGTTCTAAGTCTGTAATCATGAACTTAAGAACAAGACTGACTGGCTATCACCTTTTTGGACATATTCCATCAATCTGGATCAGAATTATTTCCCATTATGATAAGTCTGTTAGAGAATCATACAATTGTCCGGGTTGGAAGTGGCCTTTAAAGGTCATCCAGTTCAGTTTTCATCTGTTCTACCAAAATAAGTAGATATTTTTATAAACATTCATCTTAAGACAACAAAACCTTCTGATTCTGCTGCATATTTTAAGGCTAATTGGTCTAGCACAGGTCTGCCTGAAATTATAAAAGATTAAATGGTTGTAGAAGCAGACGAAAGTAATTACTGGCATAATCATCTGCCTAGCTAAGATCAATAATAAACTACTTCAAAAATTAATTTCCTGCTCTATTGGTGCATCTATTAAGTGGTCTGCAGCTTATTTCAAGACACTGTTAGATTATATTAATGAATGCACATACAGTTTAACACTGCGTGTTTGTGTTTAAGTGAATTAGCAAAGACTACCAGTGTACCCTCTGTTCCATCCAGTCTTTTATACTGCCTCTACCCAAAACTGAGCCTTTGGGCTTTTGCCTTCTATGTGTGAAAAAACCCTTATATGCACTTAGATACAAACAAACGGCAACCACCTTCAAAGTAATATAGATTTTTTTCACAAAAAATAGTCTTATTTTGCATAATGATTTACTTTGTCAGTTTCTTAGGAGATGAAAATTTATGAGTCCTATGTTTTAGTTTAAAGATAAAGCTTTTAGCAGGACATCAGCCTTTCTCTTTGTGTATGCTATATTCCAATTATATTAGTACATGTAAAGAATGTAAAACGTCCAAACCATGGACACAAAAACATAGAAAGGAGGAAAAAGATTGCTTTTAATCTTCAGAGTTATGTGGCAGACTTCTTTGTTACTGCAGAAAGAGAAAATATTACTGATGAGAATCCTCCACTAAGATCGTATATAAATAGCACACCCACACTGTCTACTTATCACTCTGTATCATAAATAATCTTTGGCCAATCTTTGGCCAAAGTAGGCAATTTGTAAATGCTCTTCCTTCCAGAAACCATACCCAGGACCCTGTGCAGAGTGGCCTTCTGTCCATCTTATCTTCCAGTGCACTCGCTCAATGTGTCTCATGTGTAAGTCAGCTATGTTTAGAAGCAGTAAGAAATTTAGGGACATATTTTTCAGTCCAGATCTCTGGTCTTCAAAGATGAAGATTTGGCCTTTGAATTTGATTTGATCTTTGTTTCTCACTATCCAAATCTATATTAGCTGGCAAAAAAATTAAATTAATTTTCTGCAAATGAAGTCTGTTTTCCCTATGACTGTACTTGGTACATGATCTCCCTGTCTTTTCTTTGATACATGGACATTTTCATCTCTCCTGTCATTTTCTCTCCTGTACTGTTGATAAGAGGGTGTAAGAGAGCAGCTGTGTCTGGCAGCCAGGCATCTACCCACCACAGCCTCAAGGTTCAGTATCTGTTCCTCTAAGACCATATTCCGTAAAAATAACTTGGTTTCCAGGACTCCTTCAAGAAATTTATTTCCACCTGGGTATTTTCTTTCCCCAGTCGGACAATGCTGTACTTACAGTTAAGCCTGTGAATTGCTTTAGTCAATATATTTAAATACAAATTAACTAAAATCAAGCCTATATTTTAAGAAAACCTATCTTATTGTTTCCTTCTGAAGCAAAAACTCTTCAAGTAGCAAATGCTTTGCAGTTGCTCTTCCAGCCTCTTTATTAAATAAGTATAAAAATTTCCTAGATCTCTTTGAAAGGCAATATCTTATGGCTGAGACAGAAACAAGCTCAAATTTATGTCTTTAATTATTAGAGGTGGTTTGTAAAATTCAAACACATTAACTTTTTCATAGTTGGAAGTGAGTCATCCTTTTTTGATGACTAAGTGCAGAATACACAGTAACTATCTTATGGTCTGTCTAGTATAAGGCACAGTTGATGGTCACTGAACATTTCAGAAAAAGGAAATAATGTGATAAAAGTACATAGTTAAAGATATTTCTGTTTATCTTGTATTTATATTTATCTGAATATCTACTGTTAAAATTCATAATCTGTTCTTAAACCAGCATTGTTGTTTTCCACAGCTCACCTAATCTCTATGCTGACTGAACATTTAAAAGCACAGAGTTCAACATTTAGCCTCTGTAAACATGAATTCTGTGAGGGTAATAATTATGCTAGCAAGTCAGAAAATATCACTTCTAGTTTTGTCTTGCTACAAGCATTGTGTGCTACCTTAGGCAAAATACCCAGTACCATCATGTTTCGCTTTCCCCATACAATATCTGAATAATGATCTTGACATGGCATATTTATTTGGGAGGCTTTGTTCAATTTGAAAAGCACTTTGATATCCTCCGATAAAGAGGATGATTTGAGTAAAACCAGTTTTCTCTGTAGTAATAATGGCTCCTCTGACAACAAGAGCAAAAAGACAAAGAATGTAGTAAGAATGGAATTGTAGAAGTTCAGTGAATATCATTTAACAGATTTTTGCTCTGATATTTCAGAAGTCACAATTCACCGTTCCCATGTAGTTTTACTAGCTATCCTTGGTAAACCTGTTGATGGTGCTTTAGTAGTACTGTCCTACTTTCACTTCTCACTTCACAAGGTTCTCTTCATACCCTATTATTTCACGTTAGCCATACCATTTGATTACTCAGTCTGCTTCAGGGCTCTACATTATATTGTGACTTTTTCAGCAAATGCAAAGAAGGATTCTAGTGAAAAATAGAGCAGCTGTGTCCTACATAGCATAGGTATTTGTTGAAGATAAATAGGAATTAGCCCCACAGAAATTCTTGTATGTTGATAAGAGATGGGTATACTGGTATAAACTGTGTAAAGCAAATTATTGTAACTAAATTCTGAATCAAGTTCTATTCTTATGACATTGGTCACCAAACCTGGGGGTTGTATTTCATCCACTAGAAGAAGGAGCAGTGACCTTCTGTTGCTGGTAAGGTTTAGTTTCATCTCTCTTTCTTAAGAGGCCTATCTGCTGCATCAGGCAAATACATCAGAGGATTGGACAGCTTTGATCCAGCATCGGCTGCAGAAGGATAGGCAGAGCTGCACAGACAGCCCTGCTCCTGCCTCTCCTTGCTGGGAGGCCCTGCAGCACCATCCCTGACAGCTCCAGCACGGCTCACTCCACTGGGCAAACTCCTGCTGAGCTCAGGTGTGAAAGCTGGCGTCTGGGCTTTGTGCTGTGCAGCTGCTTCTTACTGTGATCAGGGATGGTAAGTTACTGTCTGCAAGTGTACAGAAAGCATGTACATTGCAACACATGTGAGACTTGCAGTTTTGTAACGGAACACCTAGTATCCCAAAAGGAAAGAGTTTGTGCCCTGAAGTCTGGGTTTTAGCAACAGGGGAGAAAGATATCTGCTTTCCCCTTTTGTACATGCTGGTAAATTTTTATGTTATTCCCACCAGTAAGCATACGACATCTTTATTTATAATCAAGTATCTGACAACAATTGGCTTATAACAGTAACTTTAGGAAATACGCAGGCCCTCGGTACCTTTCTCTGTAGAGGGTGAGAGGGTTAATATTCTGGAGTAATTCTCAGTGCTACACAAGACTGATCATAGTACCACCTCTGTTCTCACAGGCCACATGAAAAATCCCAATCAGCCCACTAGCATTGGGCAGGTTCACTTTTTTAATTATTAATTTGCAGTTACTACAAAAAAAAAGAGTGAGGGTAGGGCAGTTTTTTAACTGGGACAGACACAGTAACCTACCAGTGGAAAGAGGGTAAGCTGAAACTTTGGATTTGGGACCTGCAAAAACAGACTTCCCAGCCAGCTATGCAGATCAGATATCATCATGCACACATGGATGGTTAGACAGTGATGTCATGACACGTGTACAAGTGTCCACGTTAAAACCACTCTCCAAGCATTTGCATTCATACTTTACACATAGTCTATGTCCTCTCTCCAGCATGTAATTCTGAGACTTAATTTTAAATTTAGTAGTTTAAAAGAAATCATGATTTTAAAAATTATTGCTCTCCCAAGAGCCATCATCAAAGCACTCTGTGCTAAGTCCTGTAAAAACTGATTCCAGAAATAAAGTAGTTTCTCTAAAGCACCTACACTATACTTACAGAGTAAAAGAAAGGAACTGAACATATGTGTGAGGTATCAGAAACAATGAGATGACAGAAGTCTCTGAATATTATAATTTTGAGAACCAATCAATTTTGTGCCAAATATTATATTTTTCATAATATAATTTATGATCTATAATAGTACAACTTTTTTTTTTTTTAATGTGGATTTCTTATGAGCATTTGTCAAAGAAAACAAGAAATATTGAAAAAGGGGATGAAAGAGGAAAAGAAAGGACTTGTGAAAACATTTAAAATTTCTTGAAAACTTTTCCAGTAAGTGAAAGGCCATACAGTCCCTCTAGGCCTGAAACTCTGATATTTCCATATTTCAATCCTGTTGAATGATACATGAATTGTAAGTGGTTATGGCAAGATATTTATGGATGAAGAATTTTTTATCATATTTTAATGAAGGTAAGGAAATATTTTCAAGGGCACAACTCAGGATTATACCCCAGTTCTTCAGAGGTTCATTTAAGACTAATCACATAATATACAATGCTGCTTTGGAGATGCACTTCCCTACATTTTTAATGATTTTTTTTCTTTTCGGTCCCTTCCTTTAGAGAAAGTGACCCCTGAGGGGCCTTTCTGACTGTGAGAATATTAAGGGTAGTCACTGTCAGACTACTGCAGCCAGGCAAAAGTGAGTTTACCAAGGGAATAAGGCAAATATGCAACTGAGCTTGGATTATAAATGTTCTGAATCCACCAGAGCTCTAAGCACTGGGAGGCATCTGCTATTCATACTTGCTAAGCAAGGGTTGACCAAGATCAAGATTCAGCATAATTGCTGGCTTGCAACATTGGAAAAACTTCCAGCAGACATTTCTTCTTTGATTCTGTGTTTCTCATGTTTCTTTCCTCTTACCTAATGCTTGGATTAGGTTCCGCAGGTGGACCTCAAAGACACAGACTGACTGAGAGAGATACGGCTCAGACTGCACTTCAGCAAGTGCACGAAAATTTACATGGCATCCTGGTTCTTGTACATATATGTGACGCCTCTGTCTATTATTCAGCACCATAAGTTTGTAGCTAAAGGAAGAAATAACCCTTCTATGAACAGGAAAAGAAATTTTTCAAAGATTTGCATTCCCATTCAGACTGAATACAGATCTGAGACTAAAATGTGATAGGAACACAGGAATTGCCATGGTAGACCAGTGTAATGGCCCACTTAATGCACTATCCACTCACTGATGTGACCAGTCAAGAAGGTAGAAGTTGCTTTAGTACAGTGCAGCTGAAAAAAAAAATGCATGTATTTTTTCCTACATAATATTTTATTATCCAGTCAGAGTTTATTGAGGGCCATTATTAGGTTTTTAATTTGTAGCAAAGGTGGAAGTTGATAATCGTTCTAACTGAAATACTGGGATTTAGTGCTCACTTCCCACTTGTCGTTTTTGCTATTTTTTTTTACCAAGCTCAAGTGGAATTCTTGATACTGATCCCTGAAAATGGATTTGGAAGCCAGAGGCCATCTGGATGATGCACTAGAAGGTTATTGCCTTGCAGGCACACAGAAAAATGTTACATCTCTGTTCTTAGCATCTACTAGAATGTGATTTGCCCACTTTGCCTTTTTGTCTAATTCTTCTCAGACTTGAATCCGGCAGCTGCTTTCTCCAGAAAAGCCTGAAATAGAAACTAATGTTGTCTCATCCAAAAATTACTTCAATTCCCACCTCTAATGTGTTGTAACCTCTGACATTAGCAGCTGAGAAGACATCAGCTGCTTAAACAAGGTCACAGCTGAAACAGAGAAAAAAGTGCAAGAGATTAATAGGCAAAATATTCCAGTCTTAAGGTCTGGTAATTTTGCAGCTGCCAGGACCAGCAGCAGATTGGGGGATGAGATACGTTGCTAGAGGTTGCTTCTCCTGTCAGTGTATTTTGCAAGTGCAGCTGAGAAGACAGAGGAGGTGGAAGTAGCATGGGGACAACTCTCCAAAGGCACTTGCGCAAAACTTGCATTGTCTGGGCCAAAGTATGTTTTCAAAAAACTGGTTGTCGTGCCCATAAAACAGATACCTATTGCTGTCATTCACAGATAGATTTCAGATTGAATAGGATGGAAGGAAACACTTTCTGGTGTGGCAAAGAAAGTTGTGAAAGGTTTGGGCACGTGATGAGTGACAGATGTATCAGGAGAGCTGCTGGTGAAGAGGCAACGAAGGAAAAAGGATACAGCCTCTTCTTACCATGGCATTGAAAGTTTACTGAAACACATCACATCCTCTCTAATTGTGGTCAAAGCAGGTCAGTAGGCCTCAGATGAGATGGGAGTCTGACACAAGTGCATTATCTCTCATAAATATGAATGGTAGCATTCTCACAGCATGATCAGCCAGACTATTCAATTGCTTTTATAATTCAATAATGATTAAAAACATATTCATATAGCACTATTATACAGTCTGTACTAAGAGAAATTAAATCAAAGAAAAGAAAGGCTGTATCATACAACATTTCAGAAATAAATGTTTGGATTTAAATTTAAGATTACTCATTGCCTATCCTCTGCTCTAAACATTAGACAACACTCTTGAAGAGAGAACATTTGAAAGTGTAATCTTTTTAGTCCTCAAGGAGCTCTGAAAAATCAAGAAACACGTTCCTAATCTGTTACCAGATAGAATCAAGAGAGTACATTTACTGAATTGACTTAATGCATTAATATTAGGGGAAAGGAGGTACCAGAACATCCCTCTAATGCATGAATGTGTTGATAGTACTCTCTCTGTCTTCCAGTGTGCAACCAGATCTAGCAATAGCAAACACTTCAGAAGCTTATGTAAAATTTTCTGTTACTGTAAGTGAGAGAAGACTAGGACCAGGCCATAATATTACACGGAATGACTTAAAGTGTAGCCAAGCTGTGTATAATTAATGTCCCAAGTAAATAGCAGCTATTTAACAGCTGTCTTTAACACAGGTATTCAAGACTGCAGATGACTCACTTTTCCAAAACACCAATAAAAGCAGTTTGATTTCAAAGTCACTGTTCTCCAAACCTGCTGCTAGAGGTCAGGTGTTAATTTGACCAAAACAAGCATATATTGAGGGTCAATCCAGCACATAAAAATGACAGGCAAAGTTTCAATTTAGCAAGGCCTAAAGCCTCACTTTGAGCACATAGAATATTCCTGCTGAGTCCCGTGACATCACAAAGTTGCTCAAAGTTGAGCAAGTTTAAGCCGCTTTACAGAACTGACACTTTAAGTTCTAGGTGATAACAAAGCTGTTGTTCAAAAAAAAGTAAAGGGGGAATTAAAAAGAAGCTTGGTTCTGTTGTGCATGGAACCACATGATCTGCCAAAGTGGAGAAAACACCAGCCCTGGATTAGTTTAATGGGCTCAGTTGTCTAGTCATGCAACAGAAATAGCATAGCCAAAAGAATGTTAATGTCTCTGACCTAACTATTTTCTTTGTTGCAACATCAGCAAGGTGCTACTGAAATAATCTCAAAGGAATTTTCAAAGGAGTGGGGTGATGCTGTTTCAAAATCTCCTTAATGATGTCCCTGCCTTTAGCTGTACCTGTGAAGAAACTTTAGTGCTAGCTCCTGGAGCCACGCCTCTCTATCAAATACCAAAGTACTTATACTTTTGTATAATAACAATAATTAAAATACAAAAATGACTTTTCAATAATGAGACTTGCATTAAAAATCTTGCAATCCTCTTTTATTTCTTATTATTGATATATGTACAATTTTAAAAGAGCCTGGGACCAAAATTAAACAGTCTTAGTGAGATAGTTCTCACATGGTTTCTAAAAAAATGCTTGCTTTCTTTACAGTCTGCACAAAACTTTAGGTAATATTGAAATATACGAAATGTGAACTGGAACAGTGATTTTTTACATAAATATTTCAGTTTACTTCAGTGCTAGATCTCCAGCTTATTCTAGTATTAAATTAAAAGGAAAGAGTGTCTTTTTTCTGAGTCACTGACTGATCTTAAACTGGCACAGACTTTTTAGTATCAGCTGAAGTAATTGTAACTTTGAAATCAGTCTACTAAAACTGCTATAAACTGTCTTTTCCATAACATAGTATAAAGAAATTATGAGCAGTTGTTAAAAGCACACTGGTGGACAAGCCCATCAAGAAAAACCGCATTGAGACAAGGGCTGCTGGATTATAGGATGAATTTTGAAAAGATAGTTTTTTACAGGAATCAACAAATCCTATAAAGTTGTACAAATGGAGACTTTAAAGCTTTAAAAGACACCTTCATAGCCTGAAGACTGTGATGCAGTAAATGACTTATGCATGCTGCAAATTCTGAAGCCAAGAGATAATTTTTGTTCTTCATCAGTCCAGAGTTTTTGGTTCTATATCTGTAGCAGTGACTGTAACACTCATTACAATGGAGACACTACTTATGAAAAATGCAGGATTTTTCCTGTCGACCAGCACAGTCTATTACGGCAGCCCAGATCATGGGCCATGAAACTATCATCCTCATTTGCATGAAATTTCATATATACTTCCTTTTAAAGAATGCTTTAATTTAGTTGACAATTACAATTAAAATGTCATTTGATGTTGTAGTCTGAAGATATTGCAGAAAGTATGTAAAGGTTGGGAGGAATGTAAAGGAGAAACAAATGAAAGGAAGTGTTTCTTAGTCGTCATAGCTTAAAAGAAGAGCTTGGAGATTTCTAGCTACCCAGGAATTATTTAAGAACAAGGTTTTTTCCCAGGCTGAAGATTTAAGTGAGATATTTTAGACACTCTGATCATTCTTCAGACTTCAGGGATTTTTATTTTAATTCTATTAATGCAGATTCTCTCTGAATTTGCACAACTTCTTAAGAAAATAGAGAAAGGATTTTTAAAATTATATTTCAAGCCTTTTAACCTAAGAAATTAAAATTATTCTGATCTGCAAAGCATAATATTAATTAAAGCACTGAAGGTGCGTATTTCAATGCATGTGAAAAAGATCTGGGTGAAATTTGGCCATGTCCTGAGCACAAGCCACTGCATCTGTTAATCAAATACACATAAAAATAATGCTAAATATTTAACTGAGGTGTATGTGCCCATTATAGATTTCATACCATTGTTTGTGAGGATGTTTAAAGAAAGGAGTTACTACTCTGACACAATACAAGCTGACCACACTGAGGAAGATCAAAGTCTAAGAATCAGTCTGTAAACATCAGGATGATGTCTGAGACCTGGTACATCTCTATCTGAATGTCCACTTTCTGCTAGTTCGTGAATTTGCGTGTTATAATAACCTTCCTTTCCTAAGAGCATCCTTTCACAGCATATATACAAAATAAGATTATGTGTGCATATAAATAATATAGATACAGGCATAGGATAAAATTAAAGAAACCGTTCCTTTTGCCTTCCTTTCTTTCTCTCTCTTTCCTTTGTTACATGCCCTGGCATGGTTCTTTTGACTCTGGAAAGTGAAACTGCTTAATTATCTAGAGGGCTTGAATTAAGGCTTAATGGTATTAGGTCTGAGCGTTTCTTCTAAAGAATCTAAATAACCCAGTTCCTGTGGTGGGCATAAAGTATGTTATTATTTCTTAATCAGAGTCAGCCTGTTTAGAATACTGTCATAGAAAGCAGGAAATAGGACACTTAGAGGTCTGTATTTTTCTAAATGAAGGTTTACTGCTCTGCTGGTGACTTGGAGAAAGAGCTGTTTTGAGAAGTCAAGATGAAAAGAGAAGAGAGGACAAACCTATATAATATAAATAGTTTATGTACCTTAAATCTAGTTTTGTGTAAATATTATATATGAAAATTATTCAGAGGAGCAAGACTCAATTCAGTAATTTTGGAACATGTACCTGAATGCAAATTATGGTCATCTGCTTGCTGATTAATTTCATTTCTGACTATGTTGCAAAAAAATAATGGTTAATGGCTAATAACATGAGAAAATTAATTTACTCATTTTAATTGATTGATTTCCCTCATTTCCTCATGTGCTTACTATTTACATATCTGACTACAGAGAAAGATGTGTTTCTTGTATGTGCATGCAAAGCAACTGTGCATGGGAAGTAGCATGGGAAGCAGCAAGCCTTAACCTCCTCATGTAGTGAAACGGAGCTGCTTTTCCAGGATGTGATACCCCACCGGATGTTTACAAGAAGAACAAGGAATTAATCTAAAAGATATGTTTTGTATTTTCCACCTAATTGTTCTCAGGCATCTATTTTTGCAACTAGTAAATTGCACATTTAAAAAAAGAAAGAAAGAAACAAAACAACAAACAAAAAAACCTGCTCTACCTTCCTACCCCCTCCTCCTCTGCCCCACAAAGTAAACCAAAACCACAACAAACTAGAAAACACACAACAGTTTTGAAAGTTTTATGGATGACTTTTGATTTTCGATGTAATACCAGTGTAAGCAAACTGCTATGGTTCTTGTTGCCACACTTCTCTGTTTAAATGAATTACTTTTTCTAAGTGAACAAAGGAGGAGAAACTGTGGGAGAAACACTGAATCAAGTACTTTGCTAAGTGAAGCACAGCCTAGGAAAGCACTGTGAAAATTACTCAAACAATGCAGGTAATTCCTATTCTACCACACCTTTGTTATTCCAATCCCAGTTGTCTCTTGAACAGAGCATTCAAATTGCACTGTATTTTGCAACCAGACTGCATGCTCAACAGACAAAGATGAGATCAGACTCTGGACATTTGTCCCAGGTGTTATTTGGTTTTCAGTCTCCAAGGATGTCCTCGTTTTCTGAGTTAGTTGGTCATTCATTGTAGCTGTTTCACTGGTCAGAAAATGAAGCAGAATGGACAGAAATCTCTTTAGGCTTTTTAGACCTTTCCGTCAGAATGAATGCGTTAGCTATGGAGTGGGATTCACAAACACTAACTCTTGGATCAGGATTGCTAAATTTAACTCATTTGGGTAACACAATCAGTCTTCTAGTCCTGCTTAACTGTACTGGACTACAACCAGCGGAAGAGTCCTGGAGAGTGAGAATATCTGTGTGAAGGGATTTTGCTTTACATACAGAATATGGACAGATTACCATTCAGAATTCAACTTTTACAAAAATCAAAATCCACTCAGATGGATTCAATTGTTTATTTTGCAAAACCCAGAAGCAAACAGAATCCTCCTGTCTGAGGCATGCAGGAAAAGCCTTGCTCTTCTATAGATTCTCCAGGTGAGGAAGGACAGAACTGTATAGAATTCCTTCCCAGACTTAGCCGTTAAACAATGTTCCCTATTGCACTACAAGAAAATTTTATTATATCCTTCCTTCTTAAAAAAGCTCAGAAACTGAGAAATACTAGCTTCTCATACCTGTGTCATGTATCATGTACAGTTTCTCAGGTAGTCATGGAGGTCATGGTAGGTGTTTATCTTCCAGTTAATATCCATAACTATAAAGAGACGAATAAACAGAAACCAAAGAGAAAACACTGTGCATGACTTCTTGCCAGTTTCAAGGGTGACCTATTTCCCCCACAGAGTAATATTTAGGTATATTTTCCCAGCATTTATTTGACCATAAAATAGCAGCAACTATTGCAGAAAACACTAAGAAACATTTTAACCTTCGAAGTAATGCCAATTCTAGTCTTTCCCCTGCCCACAAAGAGTAGTTACATTGTACTGAGGTATAACCTGTGTCATTCCCCCACAGCCTGGCAGCAAGATGTGTTTCTACTCCTACCCACCCTGGAGATCATCATGCTTTAGTTGCTAACGCCGTGCTTCAGATAGCATTTCCAATTTTTACTGATGTATACAGGCATCAGAATAGATGAGAGAAAAGATTAGTACATCTTAAGTACTTTCATATACAGGCTATAAGCACTCTAGCAATACATTGACAGCACAGGATCCTAGCCATGTGGTATTACCACTGAGAGTTAACAGTGACAGACCATAAGCTTTGTAATGGATTTGTAAGTCTTCAGGAAAATGGCTTGTCAGGCCTGCTAAATCTGAAGATTTAATGGCCTGCCTGCAGTTTTGGTTTATTTGCTTTAGCTGTGGCAGTAATTTCTCTAATTGACCAGTAGTCTGTGTCTAATTTGTTTTCCTCATTATCTTTGTGTGCTACAAGTACAGTTTTATATAGCTAGTGGTAGCAAACAATTATTCTGTAGAGAATAATAGGTTTGTAACTCCAACAAAATGATATCATGTAAAGAAATACAAGTCCAGGATGATAACACAGGCCTTGAGAAGCAGAGGCACTGGATGCAGCATAGTGCAGCGCAGGCATGTGATGATAAGGGATGGGGTACAATCATTACAATAGAGACCCCTCAGCTACAAACACCTCCTTGATGATCAGTTAAGGAAAAGAGTAACAAAGAAAACAGAGGAATAATATTTAACATGAGTAAAAGCCATGATATACAATATGCTTGGATGTGAATGTAATACAGAGCTGCAGACCAATGCAGAACCACAAAGCGTTAGAAAATACATAAAATTAAGGTGGGTGCTGGAGTAAGGTGAAGAAATCAACAGTATGAACATCATAATCCATTTGGCAAAAGACTTCAGATGCTGATAGTTCACCATAAAGAACCACTACCACTAGAATGAAACCACCTGCCTTAGGATCAGAAAAGCAGTGGTTGGGTGAACATACTGCCAGGAGAAGGGGTGGAAAACTATCAAGTGTGTATATTACAATTTCATCCATATTATTGAGACCTTTTCTGTATGGAAACATTCTAGCTTAGTTTTCTTTAATTTTATGTTATATAAAAGGACATGGACTAGTATTGGTTAAATTCTTAAGATTTCAGGTATATGAGCAAGAAATTGTTGACTGCGTATGCATATATGTATGGTGTGCTTCCTCTTACTCCATAAACAAGACTTTGTGTGTAACAGTATGACTGGTAAAAGTGGGACTGCTGCTGCACCCAGTTGTTGCAATGCTGCTGTTTCTGAGATGTTTATGCTGGGGTAGGTATGTGTTCATCTCCTATTTGGAATGCACCAGTTTATTAATATCAGTTTGTGACCAACATATGCCGGAAATCCAATAGTCATGAAATGTAAATGAGACCATTACATAGCTGAGTGCTGGGTCTGGTGGCCGTCATGATGAGCACTTCTAAAAGCACCTTCCCTGTCAGGGCCCTCATGAGTTTGATAGGGAGAGGAACTGCGGGAGCACTGGGCTAGCTCTGGTGAATGCAAACACTGGGAACACGAACAGGAACTGTTTCATCACTCAGGATGGGGAGATGGGTCAGATTAGCTGACTCACAGGGGTCCCTGGCCCTAGGTTGAGACTTGTCGTGCCTGGCTACAAACAGATGGCACAGCTGGCCATTTCCCATAGAGCACTGGGTCATACACATGACTCAAGGAAGGCTATTTACCATACAAAGGTGGAACAATCTCCATTTGCCTAGGAAAAGCTCAGTTTGAACAGTTATGGAGAGCCAGGGTAGAGGCTGGAGGATTTCCCTCTGGACATGCTGTCATTTTAGACACCAGGGGAACCCGTTTCCTCTTCTTTTCCTGCTGGAGAATGAAAATGCTCAGAAAAATTACTTACTTTTAAAACAAAAGTAGTCCAGAGAGAAGTCCAGGGCTGCAATAGAAAAATATTATTTAACGCAAAATCCTCAAATCCCCTCTTTGTAGGGTAGTTCATAGAAACTTCCCACTGGGAATAGGTCCTAGTCCGTCCTGAATACTAGCCTGGGATTCACCTCCCAGTGCACTATCTGACCTAAATCAACAGCATGCCAGGAACCATAGCCATGGTATGGATGACTATACATCTGTGTCAGCCCTATGGCATGACTACTTTTCATTTACTAGTGTAGAGGCAAACACTGAGACAAATTTTGCACTGATTGACACTGTAAGCAAATTCACTGGGCAAAATTTTTATCCTTTCCTGTAGTTTGGTCAAGCCAGGCTAATCTACTGTTGGCTTCTGAGTTTTCTGGCAATGCCATCTACACAATAAAAAGGAAAACTGCCTTAACATTTACTGCATACTCTGCTTCAAGTCTGAACTCCCTGTTTTGCCATAGAAAAGTCTAAGCTGCATTACAGCACTTCAGAAGCAGGGGTTAGGTATTGCTCATCATAGTTACTGGTACTCATCTGTCAAAGCGGAGGGGTAGAAGAGCTTCCTATAAAATTATTTTCTTACTTAGATACAACCTAATGACGTAAAATTCCTTGTGACATTTTCTGGGTTTTAGCACAATTCATAGAAATAATTCTGATGCTTACACAACCCATGAAGATTAGAGAAATTACTCATTCAGGCACTGTAGGGTCAAATTTGTATTTAGTTTTAACTCCTGACCTCAACAGCAATGTTTTCAGAAATGCATTTTTAAAGTAATTGTATTTGAACATATTCACAGTGTTATTTATGCACATAAACATTGCACACATCTTATAGAAACTTCTTTTCTGACACTGGGACTTTCCACAATCTGCCTTGAAGAGTTCTGCTTCTGTGCCTCAGGGCTGTAAAGAGCCTGCCAGTACTTACAGAAGGAGACTGTAACACACATCTTAACTTACATTACTGTAAATCACTTGTCCAGCTCAGCCCGTTATTTAACTAGATAGCTGCAAAGCACTGACTGTGAGTACAGGACCTCATCTGTCCTGGTACAAGTAAGGAAAGTTGCAGCTCCCTCGTAGAGAGAGCGGTGTGTCTTTACCCTTTTACCCATCACTGCTGAGTCTGGCCAGCTGTGTCCTACCTTTTCCTGTCACACCTCAGAGACACAGGAAAGGCAGTTATCCTGGAGCTCTCAGCAGACTAGTATAGACCCCAGTTGAATGGTAATGTTATCTTCTAATATTTTCAATTTTGTTGATATCAAATAAATTTATAAGCATGACCATACTTGCATCTAACACGTCATGCCCTTTATATTCAGTGGCAAACAGCACAGACACAGGCTCTTCTGTTGGCAGATGCTAAACTGTACTAGAGGAAGATCACAAATATCTGAATATCTGCCTGGTGTTTTTCTACCCTGTAAGCAGTGTGCAGAAGGACATTCGGTGGCCAGAGACACAGAGAACCTGATCTATAGCCATTTTTCACAGATTTCTTATATATAGGAATCATCAAGTGATGATCTATAAGCCATGGAAAAACTTCTTTAAAAATCCCCACGAAGAGTGGCTTTACCAGGGAAGAAAATGCATCTAGAATATCTTCTGAATATCAGAATATCTTCTGTAATATGTAGAATGTTTTCTGCAGGTAGAAGGATGGGGAGAACACCTCAGGACTTTGGACAGACAGCTTAAATTATTCTACTAAGAACACTGATGTGTTAAAAGCTGACAGTCTATAAAAGTCTTTGGGTATAGACCACAGGGTCGTAAAGGCAGCTCAGACACATCTTTTGCAGCCCTTTTCTCACAGAATTGCACAAGCACACCATGACACAGTATACATGCTCTAAACTTGATAAAATGAAAAAATTAACAAGCATTGGGATAAGCATGAGAGTTTCTTACCCCTTCTTTTCGAAAAATAATAAATATGGGTACCAAAGGCATGAAAATGATTTGTTTTATTCATTTTGTTGTTTCTTAAACCAGAGGTATCTTCAAAGGATATAAAGCCTGCACTTTAAGCAGTAAATCTAAGAGCATTATCATTGCCTTTATATAACACTTTACAGTAAATGTTTTATAATTTCTGAGTCAGAGTTACAGGGAACAGACTCAATTCTTCTATCCATAAATTCCTTCTGATGAGGTGCTGCTTATCTCTAATAGCAGGATGTTTTTAATTAAGAGGAGAAAGATAAACCGAAATGATACCTCATGTCTATTATCTTTATTACTGTGAAAGGCACATATAATCTTTTCAACTCTTGCCATCTCAGATCACATTCTTAGTAACCATATATGTAAAACTTAAAAAAAAGTGTTTATGGAAAGTTGTCTTGGCCACATGAGTTTTTATTAACGTGAGTTTTTATTGAACTCATATCATAATCGTACATTTTTTTCGTAGCTGAAAGAAACGTAATTTAACCCAGATAATACATTCTTATCTAAAGCAAATATTCCTTACAAATGGTGGAGTATGCATATGAACTACCTTTCTCACTAACTTGCAGACATGAGTGCCAGGTATCAGATAATGAAGCAACAACAGCAACAGCAGCAGCAGCAGCAACAACAACAACAACAACAAAATCTAGTGAATTTCTGTGATCATCTAGCACATTTAATACAGTCAATTTTTTACACCCAGTTTATCACGCACTGATAATCTTCCAAACTACTCATAAGAAAACAAACCATGTCATTAAAAGAGAAAGAAACAGTGAAAACTTGCTTTTTATTTCCTCTAGACTTAGAAGGACTCTGTGCTTCTTCTGCATCAGTGCTAATAAAAAACACTGTTTGGAAATGGGAATACAATATCTGTTTTCCTTCATTATTATCACTGGAATAATACTTCAAAGCACATGGGGAACATATGCAAACAGACTAGTGAGCCCTGTGTATATAATCTGCTGGAGTTCAGACAAAGAGAAGGAAATTATTTCCTTATAATCCCCCATACCAACAGTATCAGCACACATCTCAGGAGGCACACAGGGAGCATGTACAGAGTCTTTGTAAAAGATAGGATTTGCTGCTTTCTCTATAAAATCCCCATAATACGAGGAGAATGTAGAGGAGCCTACACCCTTTGAAGAACAGGATAGGCATTAATGCACTCATCCAGGGAAAAATTCCTTGACCTGAGGGGATACAGATCCATCTCTTCCACTGGTCAAGATAAGGACCTCTTTACAATACAGACAGACCTATACAGAAGTGGGTTAGAAGTTTACCTACCACACTATTTGCTGAAACAGAGCAAGAAATGGATAGAGTACCTTTTTGTTTCCACGGTTCACTTTAACATTAAAGGTATAAGAGGCAAGGGAAGTCAAGACTAGGTTCCAGGCCTCTCGCCTTTAAGGCAGTGTACCAATGACTGTGTTCCTGATTAATGTTCCTTTAACTCTCTTGGCTCCACAGACTTTGTATTCATTTTTTTAAAGGCCTATTTATGACAATAGAGGTGGACAGGAGACTCAAATGTAATTCATATGGTCTATATAGGCTGGTTTTGATGTAGGAACCTGAAGGAAACACCACTGTTATGTCTCCTCACGACATGGAGAAGAAAGCCAAATGCACTGATCCAAGTGCCTAAGATCCCAAGGGGTAGTGGGAGATTAGGGGCAAGTCAGTGTTCAGCATCCTCTATTTATCATCTCCTCATTCATCTCAAATTGCTGAGCTTATTTTTAAATGCCCGCCTCATCTCGTAATTTTATCAGAAACCTAAAAGTTTAACTTCGGATTTAGAATCCCAGTCTGGGGACCATAGAAATAAAAGCTATATATCACACTGCCTGACTTGCAGCCCATATAGACAGGTAACATTTAGTTTATCCCAAGTCCATAAAAGCAAATACAGCCAGTAAAGAAGAGCCTGGAAGAATAGTAGCTAGAGAATTCAAAGTCAATTAAAAAAGTGGTGAAAAATTAACAGGATGAAATATTTTGCTCATGTAACTGATAAAAGAATAAATAGGGAAAGAAGAGCTAGAGTAACCATTGTATTCAAAGAGATGTTCTAAAAAATTCAAAATCATAAATTCACTGTCCAGAGAGAGTCATGATAGTCTGCACCAGGCTGCCTTCTCACCCAGTGAGTTTAGGTTGAATGCAGAGCTGAAATCAATACTGAAGGCAAGACTCTATACTTTGAAGACCACTGTGGAAATGGGACATTATATCAGCTTTGGTATTAAGTATAAAACACAAAACAGGAAATGAGAGCAAGATTATCGAATGCAAATTCTATTCAGTATACAAAGCAATCTCTCTCATTTATGGAGTTTTTACCCTTGAACCCAGCTGAGGCAGCACTTCAAAGACTGCTCTCTTAGCTAGGGCAGCCAAATATCAGTGCTATGATAATATAGACCGTTTTTGAAAAGGAATAAACTGAGGTCTTGGGGTCTTGTTGTGAAGACATCCTCAGTGTCTTTTATTCACCATATGCATGTTGAATAAAATTCAGAACACTACAGAAAGCAGAAGACCCAATTAATCACCTCTAGATTTACCAGGATTGTTAGAGATACACAGGACTTGTGCTTGCCCTCTACTAAGGCTCAAGTGTCACGTCTGAAGACTACCAAGGCCTTGTGCATAGCCTGTTTGAGTTATTTGTTACTCTCTCCAAACTTGCTCTCCAGTAGCACACCTGGACTATTATTCTGCCTGCTAAGCCACCTGGAAACTTCCATCCAAAGAGAACTCTGGTATTAGAACCTACTTGCAGCTTCACAGTGTTCCTCATTGAACAGGAAACTATGAATTCTGCCTCTGAGCATTCAAACAAGGCTGTGCATTGGACCGGTAGACCTTGCCATGGCTTGCCCAAATTTCATATCAGGAGTTATTACTGGTTTTCTGTGATCCTGATGTCTGCTGCAGATAAGGCACCTAAAGTTTTATTCTTGGCATTGATTATCTTCATGCTAGTCTGTCAGTCTATACTACTTCTTTTACCCACACTCGTGGGTGTGTCAACTAAAAGAAGCAAATAAATCATTCTTAATAGATAGTAGTGATCCTTAAAATGGCTTGAAACCCATAAAGCCAAAAGTCATCTTGATCCCCAGATAAAAAATGGGTTTAGGACTGCTGGCAGATTTACAGGCTTGAGATCACACAAGCTCAAGTGAAAGCCTACCCTCTCTGTGATGTGCTTGGAGCATTCCTGTATATTTTAAGGGGTAACAGAAAAGGAAGCTCTGAGAGAATATGATTGCTTTGTGTAGAAATTATACCAGTGGAGCTCCGGAAGCATAAAACGCATTGAATCTTGGGAATAACATAAGGAAAAGAGTTCAAGGAAGTGGATTGGTGTTGATCACAGAGAACAACTGAAAATTAAGGAGAAATTATCAGCCCATGTAACAAGGAGCCAAGTGTGGAAATGAAACATGACTAAATGAGAAGGAAAAAAAGGTACAGTGATTAAGAGTGTTTGAAAATGTGAGGACAGAGAGACTACAGACAGAAAATGAGAGCACTGCACTAGAAAACAAGCATTGAGGGAAAGACTGAAAAATAGCAAACTGAAAGTAATACAGAAATCTAAACAAATGGCAAATGAGAATCAGGTGGCATTTTTTTTCTCAATATTTTTATTCTTAACTCTGCCTGTTGCCTTAGCTCAAAAGTGAAAGAGAGGAAGGGATACTTCTCTCGTCTTTCTTGCAAGGCTGGGACTGGGCAATATCCCTCTAGAGAATTCGTCTATGCTTCTGTTCAAAGTGCTGTAACTACCTTCCCTCTCCTAGACAACACTGAACTATGCAAACCACATAAGCATTTTTATGACTGTATGTAGAGATTATGTGCAGACGACCAGCAAGCCAAGAGGAGATGTCTGTGCCTTGGCTTCTGAATAAGTCCTATTTCAATCCATTGATCAAAATCACTCTGTTAAGAAATGAAACTGAGAAGATATGAAATGTTGATGGACTTTTACATGAAAAAGGGAGTAACAATGGTTGATAACTGATATATCTTGCACTACTATCATTATTAGAGTTCTGTTTGACAACATGTTATTGAGTTTATTCCTTTGACAACTGGAAGAAATCTGGGTGCACTTAAACCTTAGGGTTACAACTAAAATCTTAGCAATGTACAGATGCAGCTGTTTCCTGTTTGTTATCAGTAACTTTTATCTTCCCTTTGAAGTTAATCTATCCATCAAGTTGTACAAAGCTTAACAGGGTTTTCCTTGTCAGAAAGGACAAAGCCTCTTTTCTTTCAGTGTAAAGTTTAACTTTATTTTAAGCTCTTTTCTTACTGATCATACATATTTGGAGTAAGTAGTGAGTTGCGGGTGCTTATGGAAAGAAAAATAACAGCTTTTGCTAATCTTTTGAAACATCTAAAAAAAAATTCAAATCACTTCTGCATTAGTGGTCTTCATCCTAAGCCTTCATAGTATTCAAGAAAACAAAAATTTTCTTTTCTCAAGCATGAAGAGTAAGGAAGACACAACTGGGTTTATAACCGGTATCTGCCTCTTGGGAAAAATCTCTGTTTTAAAGCTGTGGATATTGAATCTGTTCAAACAAAAAACGGCCTTCTCTTACAACTTCCTCTGAGCTTTGAACAGATTTTTTTTTTTTTTTTAAAGTTTCAAGTACTTTGCTCCCAGTTTTGGTGGGTTTTTTTTGCAGGTTTCTCTGTAACTCTGTGCTGACACACAGAGAAGAGACACACATTCACCTTGGTATTTTTCTGTCTTGTAAATTAATAGCAGAGATTTCCTGAGAAAATCTTATCCCACATATTTTTTGATACACGGCTGTCTGGCAGGATTGAGATCCCTTTCACTAAATCTTATTACAGCCCCTTTTCACATTTGTGTTTGCGTGTTTTGTGAGAAAGAGGGAGTATCTGTAGGCACAGAACAATGATACTGAAACCAGAAGTAGAGAAAAACACAAGAAAATGAGTCAATGAAAATACATTTCTGAAAGTCTACTGTGTAGCAACAAATGAGAAGAAAGGACACTTCGCCTTTTTTGTCTTAATTTACTTTCAATTTCACGCAGTTTTGTGCCACAAAGATGGAACCTCCTTACAGCTCGTTTAGGATTAATTGACTTTCTGATCGTTGTGCACAAAAAGAAGATTTTAATTTAGGAATGGCATAGGAATTGTCAGCAGCTTTATCTTTTATGAGATACTAATGGAAACATGAATTTTTTGCTGTGAGGTCACAGCTTCTGAAAGAAGCATGATAATTGACCTTCTTGACCAACCTACTGTGTAGAGGCAAAATGTTCAACACTGTTTTTATTCTGAAAAATACGTTACAATTGGAAACACAGATGAGCTAAATGAATGATATGTTAACATACATCCTCAGACAAAGCAAAGTTAAACTGGAAAGCTAGACAGAAAAATGTACAGGGCTGAGGTAATGGATATGTGAACAAGTCTGTCTGCAGTCTGAGTAATTTCAGGATACTGTGGTTTACATCTTGTTCTATATTGCTTCACAGTGTTAGTACTTTCAAAGCAGCTCAAAATAAACAACTGAAGTATCTTTCACTGTAGGAGAGAAGACACAATGTTGAAGATACCGCTAGAAGCATGGGAAAACAGAGAAGTAAATCTTTAGCTAATATATAGAATAGAATTCACCACACCAATTACTTTTAGAGCACACTGTAATATTTCTAAGAATCTTGATCCCAGTCCACAAATAATTGAAATGTCATAGACCACATTATTAGTAGGGGTACTATGATTTCTCAATGTGAGCATGAGCCTTAAAACTGAACAAACTTGCTGCTGCATACATTTTGCATGCTCTGGATTTCCAGTGCACCCAGTACAGCTAGAAGATGATAAAGTTTTAAAAATAATAAAAATGAAAGAGATCTCCTCTTACCTAAATAAAATCTCATTATTAAAATGAAAATTTCTGAAAATCTTATTCAAACTGCTACAATTAGCAAAATGAATGCATTCTGCAAGAATATGTCTACACATATAAATATGCAGTGCAGAGCCATATACCAGTATTTCTTTGACCTACAGAGAAAAAATATTTCCTGATTCAGTAAATAATGAGGAAGCTCCAAAGCCTTGAAATTAATAATCACCTCTTTTTCTCAAATGCAATAAATTGCTTCTGTGGGTTAATAGCATTTTTGGAATTAGAGAATCATATCAAGAAATTAGATATGCTGTGCAATAAATCTGATAGCTCTCACAGTCAGCAATCAAGGCTCCTCAGCCTGAAACCAGAGTAAAACTTTGATATGAACATTAGATTTTTTCTTTGGATTGTGGATGCCATTATGAATTCCTGCTATGGACTAGTCTGCTCTGAACTGCGAGTTAGATGAGGAAGAGCAAATGTTGCAGATGCAGCAGTTGTGCGCCTTGGGACCGCTGTGATGAGCCCAAGTGTCTCTACTAGCCTAAACCTCATTCAGTCACAAAAACAGCTTGCCCTTTCATTCCTGATAAGCAAGAGATCTCATCAAAATGTTCATAATCTGCTGCTGCCCTTCAGGGACATATTTTCAAAACAAGACACCCAGTTCGGGCTTGGAAAATCTTTGGGCTCTGATTTACACTCAGAATGCAGCTTTTGTAAAGCATGCAGCTGAGTGCCAGAAAACAAAAGGCTCTGTTCCTGGTTGCCTTTTGACTTTCTGCATGGTTTTCTGCAAATCCGCTTTGACTTTCTGTACTTAAGTTCCACCACCTATAAACATAATACAGTGCTTATCTGCCTCTCTTTATGGCTCCAAATTCCAGCATGGGATAGCATCAAAGGCATTCATTACAGAAATTACTGTACCTGTGAACACAATAATTTCTTATTCCCATTGCACATTTCTCAGTCTATTGCCAGAGAGCAGTATCCAGGAGTGCAACTTGGGCAAACCTGTCTTTACTGCAAATGGTCCTTTTCATCCACCTTCAAAAAATACCTAGGGTTATAATTACCAAATAACCATATTTTAACCAAAGGGTTAAAATAACCAAGGGTTATAATATATAACCCTAAATACTCAGGGTTATGTAAGTAACGTGAGATTCTCCTTGGAGATTTCAAATTCAAAACATTATTTCATTTTTGCATGAGTGTACTTTGCTGACTACCCCTACCACTGTTTTTTGTTTGTTTGTTTCTTTCTGGTTTTTTTTAATGAAAGTAAAAAATTAGTGAGAAAAAGAGAATTTAAAATTATCAGCAAAAATACGCTTGCTTGTTTTTGGTAGTAGTTTAAATAAATTTCTTGAATTCTATACTACAAGTTAGTTATCTACATTACTTTAGTATATCTGATGATCTTCAGCAACAACAGCCGCTGCACTCAGGGATAGCTAAAATATTTTCCTCAGAAGGAAGGGTCTCCATGCAAAAGAAATGATCAACCATCAGACTGGTGCTTCACCTGTCTGTGCTGAGCACTTGCTTCAGTGATCTCATTTTACTTCTGCCGATGACACTGCCGGGACCTAGTGTTTTAAGATTGCTTAAAGAATCACGTGCAAAAGTATCAGTAAAAACAGTTTAATATAAAAGTGACAGCACAACTAAGTTCACTGGCAAGGTTCACTCCACTACTTACTAGATGGTTAAAGCACACTGAGGAAAAGAAACCAAAAATACAGAGTCAATCAATCTCAACCCTCAAAATAATCTGGGCAGGAGGCAAGGAGGGACTGGAAAGAAAAGAATAGAAAGGGTAAGGATAAAAAAGAATATGGCTTAAAGAAGGATAAAAGGGAATACAGTGTCAAGGCCCAACAGCACTTAACAGCACCTTGAACTTACCAGCATTTAACTTAACTCAACTTATAACTGCAGTTAAATGATTCAGCAAAGGATTCATATAGCATACACTATACCACAACAGTAACTTACTTACAGCTCTAACTTACAAATCTGAAGTACTTAGAGAATCTAGGAGAGCAGCATTTCTTGTGCATTTGGTGCAGAATATGCACACTTGCATGCACACAGACACAAAGAGTCTGTACAAGGTGAAAAATTCCCCTCAAAGGTAGTGAAATACCCACTTCAGATGCCTTTGTGAAGGGTGGAGCCTTGATGAGTTGGGGGTATCACTGTTCAGGGATCCTCTGAGTACAGCAAACGTGGGAGTTCCCTGGCTCTGAGAGGCTCCACTCAGAGGGGCTTTGCTGGTCACAGCTGCTCAAAGGGTCTCACTTTGGAGTGCTGTTTGTAGGGCTGCAAGAGAGGCGGCTTTGGTCAAAACAATGTTCCATCCTGGCCACATTTTGGGTTGGAAACTTTCTTTGAAAGTGTGAGAACAAAAAATATTATCCACTTGGGTTCTTACTCAGGAAGAAAAGTTTGCAAGGCTGACCACTAAAAAGAAGAGCAGGAGCTCATTAGACATCACAAGTTCCTGGGAGCAGACAGTGTTTCTGACAAGTTCAAGCTGAGCTCAGCCCAGGTGCTGTTCATCAGGATCCATTTTTAAAAGACTTTATCCTGACATTAGGAATGAGGAATGTATCATCAACACAATAGTCCACTGCATATTACTAGCACTGTATCATATTCATATGGTAAAAAAGTCATTGTAAATGAAAAAATCATGTTTAAATGGTGCGGACTTGTAGTCTGTAAGTATATATGATGATATGTTAATGCAGAAAGGGAAGCGAACTTTTCATAATATTGTATTATTAATAGAGAACTAGGTGGCCTTAGCGTTTCAGTGCTTCTTTAAAATTTAGAAGATACTCTGATAAATTAATTGGACAAAAGTCTAAGTTTGTGACAGATCAATATAAAAATGTTCATCCTACACAAGCTGTTGCCTAAAAAAAACCATTTCCAATATATTACCTTTTACATTACGAAGAGAGCTCTCCCAAAGGTGTGTTTTGATGAAAATCAACAAGTGCTCTGCAGCATTGACTGGAATTTGGGACAATTAGGCTGATATTCACCTTCCTGCATTTTTAGACACCTGAAATTTGGACTTGTGAGTCTAATCTAGTGACCTTGAGCTATTTGCATAATCAGTGGAGAAAAGCAGAGATACACCAATTCACTGATATATCAATTTTAGTATGAAATAAAACTTCTGGAGGCAGTTTCTAGGGTAAATAGCCCAGAACTTGATATTTAACTTTTAGATGTTGAAAGTTAGGGTAGAGAATTGCACCCGAAGTTAAAATTACCTTGTCCAGCCTGAGTTTAAAGAAAACCCAAAAAACTAGAAACTGAAAAACGTTGTGTTTCATGTTTCTAGAATTTTTCATTCTAGATTAACTTGCACTCCATGATGAAGAATTACGGAAATAAATTACCTGAGAAATCTACTGAAACATCTTCAATAGAGTTCTAATAAGATCTTCAGTAGAGTTGCATTCTGTCTAACTGTAAAGAAGCCTTTTAGCTTCTAGAAATTGCTTCAACAGATTTACAAGAAGCTAATGCAATACTTGTCACTTTTCATGTATTAGGAAGAAATTTTGATGTGACATATACCGTGGTTTTTTTCTGTGCTGTTTTTCTGCACAGACACTATTAGTCACTTTAGAGACAAGACCCTTGTCAAGATGGCCTTTGTCCAGCTACCATGACAATTCTTACAGTGTTGTTTTGTCTTAAACCCATCAGTGTCAATGCAATTGCACAAATATGAAGTGAGGTGATCATGAGCTATGGAATTGCTTCCTTCTTCCATCTAGTTGCAGTAGCTATGGCCTTACTCCACAAGGATAGGCACATTTGTCTGAGGACATCAAAGAGCAGATAGTGCTGTGGAACCTATGAAATATTAGATAGAAAAGGATCCTGAATGGCTTATTCGCATGATAAAATAAAAACATAATAATTATTATGAGATCTTAGAATACATTTTTAAACTGCTGTTGGATTTCAGATGTTATCTCTCTCTGTACTTGTGAACTATTGATGGATAACAAGTTTTGGATTACTCAGCATATAAAAGACAATAAAATATGAAGACAAATCCTTGTAAAGGCCAGGTGACTCGAAAACTTGGCATGTGTTGGAGAAACTGATTTCACTCAGCATTAAGAAACGAAGGGTGAGGAAGAACCTCAGTAGCTACTGAAAAGTAGGCTGCAGAAGAGACAGTCAGATTTTCTCTGTCATGCTTCAGGATAGGGTAAGAGTCAACAAATACCAGAAGGAATGAGGGAAATTTCAACTAGATGTGAGGAAAAATATATGAACTCTGTCAGTATATGAAAGAGGACGGACTCTGTAGCATTTCCATACTCAGAGACAAACAAAACCCGTCTCCACACCATCCTGAGAAACCTACTACCTGTCTCCACTTTAGCAGGCAGACACTGCATTCAATGGCCTCTCCAGCACGTCATACTATACCGCTGTCTTGGTTTGAAAAGACAGGAGTCTGCTAAGGAAGGCAGGAGCCTCCCTTGGAAGAGAGAAATGCACCCCCCTTCCCTTTGAATTAATATAATTCTGAAATTAAGGAGCGTTTAGGCAATGGTATGAGAGAAAAAAAAGAAAATAACAGTTCTTTATTAATATAAACAACAACGGTAACCACTGACAGAGTCAGAATACATCCTGACTCCCTGTTCAGGGTGGTGGTAGCAGTCCAGATGAAACGGTTCTCTGAAGCGCTGATCGGGTAGAAAAGAAAAGGTCCTGGTGGTCCAGTGAAAGCTCTTGTCCTCTGGAGATCCAGTGGGCCGGAGCTACTATACAGTCCCAGAGTCCACCTTATATTCAGGTGGGACTGCTTGGCCCCTTCCCCCTGGGTGGAGCCCCTTACAATGGGATGAGATGACTCCTGAGTCATGTGGTGGGTTCTCAATGGCCCATTAGCAGAGACAATAGGTCCCCGGATAGCAGGAGATAACAGTGCCCCAGCTGTTTCAACGGCTGTGGAGGTGGTAATAGAATAAACCTATTTTTAACCTAGGACAACCGCCCATGGTCGTTCACCCACAGAATGGGTGCTTAGCTTGAAAAACCCTGGCATTCTTGAAAGATTTACAAAGACTTTAAAATAATTGTTTTACACACAGATGGAAAAATTGTGCACCCGTCGGTCTTGTCCAGTTCCAGAATATAAATTGTCCTGGATTGCCTGTAAAATATCATGGCAATCATAATCAACACAGCATCAGCTTCAATGAGAAAAAGGATCCAACAAATAATATACACAGATTTACAATTTGAGGGTTTATGCCTGAAGGATCTGTTAGTTTTTATTACATTTTATGCTTAACTAACATTCAGGTTGAGTCTAAGATACTCACTAGAAGAATACCGAGATCAAAACTGTCTGTGTAATTGCTGTACATCTCTTTTTAGAGTATGAAGATGAAGTTTAAAAGTAATTTTTAATTAGGTACTTACCTTAGTAATTTGATGCAGCAATTAAAATCATTAATGGTGCGCAGTAGTTTTCTTTTTAATCCATTCCCTCTTCCTTCCACTTATGGGTTGAGAAAAGGGGATTTATTTTTCAATTATTTTTCCTAATTCTTTTTGTGTATACTTCATTTATCAATGACATCATAAGTCCTGTATTTAACAGTGGTGGTTTTTACCTTTTGTACCAACATTTGTCTTTGTGAAACTTTAGATTTTCACTCTGTTATAGTACACATAAGAAAATGAATGCATGTTTATATTCGCCAGCCTAATAATATGTAATAATAAATCTTCGTTTAGCAGCACTAGGATATGCAGTGTGAAGTGTCAGGCTCTTAAACTGACAATGATTATTATATTTCATAACAAAACCAAAATTAAATATTACTCATATTGAAATACCTGTAAGTCAAATATACTATGTCCTGCACAAAAAAAATATTTTTGATGAACAAGCTTGCATATTAAAATATTAACATGTCCAAAAAGATGATATCTCTGTCCTTATAAGGACTAGAAATTCAGCAGATTTTATATAGAAAGAAAACTAAAGAAAAGCAGTCACCATAAATAACTTAAAGTAATCAACTTGAGTTTTCTGTTTTACACCCATATGACAGTGTTTAATTTTGGGTTAAATCTATTCATGGTTACAAGTAAATTTTTAAATTGCTTTTTTCCTCAGATAAAGTTCTGCTGTCCACAACTTTGTTTTGGTTCCTTTCAGGTGAGTAGAAAAATGTGTGAATTTGCTTCTCTCTCCTCTTTCCTTAGTTTCACTGAGTTTACAGTTTAAACATCTTTAAAATTTCAAAGTTCTTTTAAAAATGTTCCCATGGCATATTCAGCCTATCTTTGACTTTACAGAAATATGTTGGGTGATGCTACTGTTTCATGTGCTTTTACTATAGTTATTTCATACAGTTTTTGATTCCACATATTATTAAATCCCTCTTAGTATAATCCTCTTAAAAAGAATTATTATGCAATCAGGTTATATGGCTTTTTTTTTTGCTAGTGCAATGGTTATGATATCAGTTTGAGCAAAGTCTGACAGTCCTGACATGATCTGTAACGTATTTCAGTTTTCACACTACCCCAAATTATGAAGGCGGCTCCTAAGATAGCATTGCCCATCCAGAGAAAATTAGAAGTTTCAGTTGGTGAGCCAAATTTCAATTTTAAGGCATTAAAAACAACTTTTAAATGAAAGACTTATCCATGAGAAAACTTGTCATATGTAGAATTTCTAAATAAAGATATGCAATAAATATGGGGTAAAAAGCAAAGGAAGAAAGGCCTGAAGTCTGCACTTGGAAGCCAAAGCTTGGTCTACTTGGTCCAGGGGCTATCTGGAAAGGAAATTGGTTTCTGGTGATAATTTAACTGCCTTCCTTAAGAGGACCCAATGTAGCAAAGAGTTTGTGAGAGGACAGTCGTTCCCCATCACTGCCCCTTACTGTTTCAGCCTGATCCACATTCCATTCATTCAATCACACAAAATATCTGATGGCCTTGATATAGGAGCCATTCACAGCTAGGAGGCATTTCTGCAAAAACAGTGACATTTATGAAGAAGAAATTATAGTTTCTTTGTGACTGGAGTATAGATGCCTAAATTATTTTAGCTGGAGCAGAGTGCTTTACAATATCAAACTGCTGTTGGTCCACTGGCACTCACGGGATGCACCTGTAAGAATACATCTCCCCTCCCGTAGGACTGCATATTTTTTCTGTGGAAATGTGGGATTAGAGAAAGCAACGGATGGGAAGGGGCTGCACGGTGCTCAGGCCTTGTCACTGCACAGACTCAGGGTGCAACATTCACCCTACCCAGAGCTCCGGGCTCTTCCGTAGCCTGTGCCTTGGCAATATGCCACAGTCCCACAGCATTGCTGAAAGAGGACAGAGGTGCATCTTACAACCAAAGTAAATCCTGGTTGTCCCAGTCCCTGCAGGTTTCAAGAACATTATCAAATATTGAGAGCTGGCACTTTTACCAGCTGAGTAAACTCAACCATTTTCCAATGTGATTTGCAATGCTAATACGTGTGGATTTCCATTCTTTCGTCCCAAAGCAATGAAAAAAGCACATGCAAATATTTAAATTCTAATGTTGAATTTTTCCCCTGTTCATCGAGTCCTGCACTTTTTACTCCCAACTTGGGGAATTAAAACATTTCCAGTATCTATACAACTACTCAAAATACCACCACACACAGTGCATATGAAACAAACTGCACAAGTGGAACATCATTGTAACTGTCACTGAATTGATTACCATTTTCGTTTGTGAAGTGTACTTAAGAAAGAGGCAAAATGTTGTGAGAAGCAAGCATACAAAAGAGAGAATTTAATTAATTTTTTAAAAAGTCGTGTTGGGGCAGATCACTGATGTGGAAACTCCTGTAGTCTCTGCTGTGTAACCAGGAGATTTCCCAGCAACCTGTCCCAGCTGAAGGTGAGCTCAAGGTTCTGAGGAATGAAAGAACAAAATCGTTCCTTTCTGCTTTCATTTTGAGGATTTTCATAATCCTCATTGAAAGAGGTTCATATACAATACACCTTCAAGGATGTAAAAAATTGCTTATTAAAAGGAAAGAAAAAAAAATAAAGGAAAATGAAAATGAAACTTCTGGGACCTGCTTAAAGCTGGGTAGTAGTTTTGTGGTGGAGAGTGTACTGCAGCCCAAAGTTCTCATTCAGGCTGATACATCTGAGGACATGAAGGCAGAGAATGGAAGTACTTGGTTCAGCTGGAGCAAAACCAACAGTACTGGGAGAACACGAGAGACATGAAAAGATGAAGGTGAGTTTTTGACAGCAAGGGAAAAGCAAGAAAATTACAGTGTGTCTCTGCAGGTAAAATACAAGATGTCCCTAGTACATAAGTGCATCTGAGGATGACAGCATGTCTCAAAGGCTCTTCCTGGGGCAGAGATGAAATATAGAATAGAAGATCTGTGAGTAGGTGTTAGGCAGTAGTAGAGCCAGCATCATTGTGGGGGTGAGTATGAGTGTCAGCACCGGGGAGTATAAGAGGGAAGATTATGAGGAGATGTGATTGGCACTCCAGGAGAAAAAATATTAGGCAAACAAAGAGAAGCAACAGAAGGCAAGCAGAATAGCGGGGGGGAAATTTGGACTGTGCAGTTAGGTGGGGGGAAAAAAGTGCTCCACAAAAAAGCTGCTGATGAAAAAATACTAATATACTAGAGAAATTAACTGAAAGACAAATCACAAATCCAGGGAAGAAGCAGCAAACAAAGGTATCCCTGTAGGAAAAGTAACTCTGCAATGAGAAGAGATCTAGACAACATAAACATGAATGAGAATATTACGAGCCTGCAGCAATCTTTGGGAATTATTCCTTATAGTATTTATGTAGCTATGCAGGATTTTGAAAATGTCGATCTCAATCTGCATAGAAAATGTCACGTAATATTTGGGTCACAGACCATTTCCCTTTATCCCACTGCCTTTCATGTTTGAATTGTACAGTCACACTATGAAATACAAAATTCATCCCCTACCACCCACTCACAGTACATACAATGAATTATCTATAGCTATTATATATTGCGTTTTCTGAGGCAGTAGTGTCTCCCTCCTAGAGCTATGTACCATTTTGGTGTCTATTTAAGGAAGACAATGTACCCGAGACATGCGTTTCATAAGGGTACCTTGGATGAAAGGGATGACATTCTCAAGAAATTTTAATTTTTTTTAAATAATTATCAAAAGATAGTCACTATCTGTGATAATCGTCTGTGATGAAACAAGTGGTTTCATTTGTGCAGTCTTTGTCACGGCAGGCAATTTCAGCACATACAAGGCATCTGCCAGCACTCGTCAGGCTCTTCCTGACAAATTGCTTGCCTGCAGAGCCATAAAGAGCAGCATTCTCCTGCCAGCATCACAGGTAGCACAACAGCACAGTCATTCCTCTCTCAACTCCCGCTCTTGCCTCTGAGAAGCCGCTGTCAAAACGAGAGCACCATTAAGGTCATATCTTCCATGTGAATTCACTGCCTGCTCCGTGTTTCCCCTTACCTGCCCCCTTTGGGGCGGCTGATCCACCCCACAGCTGCCCAGGCTGGCACTTGGACTGGGACCACCACAGCAGGAGCAGGATCAGCTCTTTCCAACAGCGGCTTAGGAAGCACCTGGTTAACAGTGTGAGTTTCATAATTGAATAGTTTTTGCCATCTGTTGGAAAGAAGATCTGTTTCTTCACGTTTGGGTTTTATTGGGGAGGGACTATTTTCATTGTTACTCTGGAAAGCAGGGCTCATTTCTCTAGTTTCAGGGCAGAGGACATTAAATACCTGTGCAGCATGCAATATGTTAGGAAGATCAGGCAGTACCTCAAAATTACCTTTCTCCGTATGGCACATAACGAATGGGATCTGCTCCTTCAGTCCTTGGGAGTCTACAGAATTCAATTACTCTCCTCTATTTCAGAGAGCACCAGCAGCAAGATACTGCTTCTGACTAGATGTTTCCAGATGGGAACATTATTGCCACAGTATCATATTCTTGGCCCTTTACATGGGATTAAAGGGACATTTTAATGAATCATTTGAACATTACTTGTGAGAGACACAGATCTGCACAGTGTTAATTTTAGGTCAGGATTCACTAGTCCTACAGATTTAAGAATGGAAAAGACAAAAGCTATTTACAAAGCATTTTATGACTGCTTTTCAACTGTCCTTGGGCCTACCCTTCAGAAAGGGTTATGCATGTATGTAATGCTACTTCAGCTGAAGGTACTAAACTGTGCAACTGTTTCACTACATGCCAGCGCTAACCTGAGACATTCAGCCCATAGGAAAGGCATTTTCTCTGCAAATCACCCAAAAATGTCAATGTTTCTACAATTTTAACCAATTGAAGGCAGAATCTTGAGGTCGGTAGGCGCTGGACTCCAATTTTGCTGAGAATTAACATTTGTAAACAGCAATCTTTGAAAAACATGTATCAGTGTATTTTGAGGAAAGCTAGTTTTTCCTGTGAAAAGAACATACATATGATCCTTTAGGGTTCTTTATGGCCGATTGAGTGTACTGAACCTGAGCAGAAGATAAATCAGTTGAATCTGAGATTAATTTCTGAAAATGCAAGGCCTACAGCCATTCATGTTTGTTTCAACAGTTGCAATGTAGAGATAATCCAGCTCCTTTGAGAGGTTTCAGCATAAATACGAAACTTTGTAATAAATTTTATGTTACTATTTGCTCTGCAGCATTTCTTGGAGCCCTTTGTATTTACTTGTACATCTCACTGAGACAGACACAAGTAATGAAAGAGCCAATGCCCCCAAGAAAGCTTGCACTGAAGAAGACGACAAAATCATCTTTGCAAGCTGGAAAATACAACATATTCTCAAGACTTTAATGGATTATAAGAAAAGGCAAGGCAGATTACTAAAACAAAATGCAACAAAACAACAAAACAAAATAGGAGATATTGTCTTTTTCTTAGCTTAATAATGTATTTCACCTGCAGAATAACATAGTTTTAACCCTCTGTGAGGAAAGATGAAATATTAAGATAATTCACTGTGTAACAGGAGCAGCCGTAGGCCAAGGAGGTGCAAGTGGGTGTGGCAAATATCTATAGAGTTGTATGAAAATCCTCTTGAGAGAATAGAATCTATTACATCTTTTAAAAAGCAATAAAAGTTTAAAGTGTTTTTATTATCCTCAAATTATTTGCATATACTTGTATGTATCTGTATACACACCTCTCATACTTCATTGTCTTTGGACACCAAGAAACAAGATCAGAGGATTAAAACACCCATGGACTGGTAGAGCATACTTAGGAGAATGACAGAGAAGTCCATTTCATGGAATGGTGGGCAACAAATACTCAAGGCAAAGTTTCACTCCACTTGAAAACTTGAGCTTGTATTAGTTTCAGACCACAGTACTTTTCAGCATCCTGTTGGCATCCCAAAACTTTCTAAGTTTTTTGGTAGGTACACAATGAATTTAAAGAATATATGACCTAATAAATAAGTTTTACCCTCTCCTTCAAGAACAGATATTATAAGGATGTGCTATTCCTTTCTACAGTCACCTGCTGACCCCACTATGCTGCAGGCAGGCCTGTGTGACTGAAGCAGAGATGTGGAAGCAGCCCTTTTATGGTGCAGCAATGTGAGCCCACTCGCCACTACACATGATTCACAACAGTGAAGCAGAAGTCTTCAAAGTCCATGAATATCTTAAAAAATGAAATCAAGTTTTCTCCTTAGTCACCTGATCAGTCTAGGTCTAAGAAAGTGCTACAGCAGGACCAAGCAAGTCACACAGAGCCTGTTCAACTGTGTCTTATGTACCTGTCTTGACAGGGCACTGAACCTGAGCAATAAGAAATTCTATGATTGTACGTTTCTAAATAGGTCTCAGCCAGGCAGGTGGCTTTAGCCCATGAGCACCCATCCAGATAGTTATCCTCTCGGCTACAAGGCATGAAACCCAGGTGGTACTGATGCCTTTTCCTTGGTTCTAAAATCAAGAGCCAGACACAGTTAAGGGATAAAGGGTTTTTACCTCGGTATTTAATAAGGATCATTACGGTGGCACACTTTGCCAAGGTGGAATGTGCCAAAATACACACACACGATAGATTGCATGTACAATTTTATAGACCTTACAAATCAGCATTTCTAACAAAGATGCTCCAATGAGAGGCTTGAATGAATAGTGTGATATTCCCCCATCCCGAGGTATTCCCCTCTGGATGGGCCTAATCTCAAACTACAGGATATGTTCTAGAAAGAACCTTGGTTTCCCAGGATAGTGTAGGGCTTTCTGGCCTCCAGCTGTGAGGCCTTTAGGATGTTTGGTCTTCTGGCCTAACAGAATCTCAGGACTATGCTAAGTTGTCAGACTTAAGGAATTACAAGTATGCATGCTAAGAGCACTGAGAATACATAAAATATATATAAAAGAAAAGGCAAAAAATCATCATGGCATCAGTATAATAGACCCTCCATTGTACAACATGGGTGTGATCAAGTGCACCTGAAATCCAGCTCTTGACTGAACTTGGCTACTTTTCCTGCAGCAACAGCCACTTTCTTTAGGCTCCTGGCTAGGAAAGCTGGGCTTCGCCCCTTCCTGCGAAGCACCCAGAAGGCTGCTTGAACTGCATTTGGTGAGGAGTCTGAAACTGATGTGAAGAGCCTTACCTACATCCTCTTCCCTTGTCCAGCAGGTCATCTCACACTCAACAAAATTACAGGTTTACACAAAATATGAAAACTCACTTATGACAGTCCTCAGTAAAATAATTGGAGGATGACTAATATAACTCAAACTTATCTTTAGAAGAAAAATAACAACAAAGAGCTGACATTTCTGGAACTCTACAAATCCACCTCTGGACTGACATCAGCCAGGCTCAATTCTCTAGCTCATGACAGCCACCTTTGCATCCAGAGGCAGAGCAGATGCCCATGACGCAGTATTAACTGTGCTGATGTGTGAAGTCCTGGCAGGAGGACCAGGACATCTTCTGTATCAGCTGTAAGAGAAATTGGAATCTGATCCAATGGAAACACAAAACTGCCTAATGTGGCAAAGCCCTGACTCAGAAAAATACAGAAATAAATGCCTAAGTGTAAGACAAGTACATGACATAAGGAAAAACCATGGGACTATGCAAAGTATAATTCATACACGTGAGGACTATATGGCATCACATAGCTGGTAAGAGGACTATTATCTGGTAAGAGAATATTAAATACAGCATTTTAAAATTGAGTGGTTTATCTCAAGTGAAATAGGATCTTGTTTATTTTTTTTTATCAGAGGTGGAAACATCACATTTAGTCTTCCAAATGTGATCAGCAGTTTTAAAACTTAGCTGATCCTAAGCCTCTTCCATAACTCTGCTCTGCCCTGGATATCATCCCCTGACCTCTGTGTCACAGCACTTTAAAAATGTGCAACTGCTGAACTCATTACTCTTCAGACTAAAGCATGAATGTGTATCAGCTATTCTCATTGGCCTGTAATGCTCAAAGATCCTCTCTGAAGTGTAAGTTACATTTCCTACAGAGACTGAGTGATTGAGACAAAAAATATAACAGTAAAATAATTACGTAAAGTTATTTTAGACCTGGTGAAAATGTCTACTAGTTAGATCAGCTTTGGACATGCTGTAAGAAACATATCAGAAAGAGCTGGAAGAAAATTCAGCCCCATGAGAAAGGAAAAAAATGGAAATAGGACAAATGGACCCAAACCAAAACAAAATCTTAATATCATGTCTGTGTTTTTTGTCAAATTTCATTTCCTTTTTTTTAACACATGGAAACATTTTTCTCCAAACCCCATGTTATAGGATGGATTTTCAAATCCCTTGTGCAAAAACAAAAACAAAGTTGCCTGTGACATACATTCTAGCAGTTGAAAAGCCATTAAACATTACACGACTGGTGAAACAAGGCTATTAGAGACTAAAAGGAAAGGTTAATGGACTGTAAGTAGTCAGCCTCACTTCCACAGGCAGTTATGACAGAGCTTGGTTTCGTATGAAACCTCCCATCGCACCAAATCAAGTCAGCTTAGAGCTCTTCGCTGCCTTATTGTACATTATGAATAAAGGAGAGGTAAAGAAGACAGAATCCATGAAAGCAGAGAAAAAAAAAACCCAGTTCTACAGAAAATGAGCATTTCCTGCAATCTGACCCTTGTCACAAGTCAAGTGCTGAAACTTTTTAAGCATTTCTCAGACCCATCTGTCTCTGAATTCCGGTAGGCAAACTGAAGGTGCAGCGCATTTGAAGGACCTCAGAAGTGGGAAAAGGAGTAGAAGAGCAAAGAAAGCAATTAATAGGATATTCTCAGTTTCTCTGAAGTGGGAGAGCGTGCTATCCTCAGGCCTCTGCTAGTAACAACAGCTGCCTACCTTTCAGGTTACCTGCACAGGCAAGCACAGAAAGTTGCAAGTGGGTTCTGCCCAGAGTGTACACTGGCAAATAATCATAACCAAAAGAGGTAATAGCAGGTCCCCCCCATTCCAGAACAAAGGAACTGTTTTACAGTGGAAGTGCTATGGAAATGCCAGAATGAGCTGAGAAAGAAATTTCATAAATTTCCTTGTGAAACACTCCAATACCTCAAGTGGGTGCTGCTAAATCCACTTCTGTGTTTCATAAACTAGATTAAAACCACAAATATTAACCAGAGAGGTGATTAATTTTCTTCTTCCAAATATTAACCTCTGAAATTTTAACTTTAATGTAGGTGAAAAGATCACATAATCTAAATGATAGTTGTGGTTTAGCACAGCAGGCAGCTAAACACCACACAGCTGTTTGCTCACTTCCCAGAGTGGGATGACAGGAAGAACTGGAAAAAAGGTAAAACTTGTAGGTTAAGATAAAGACAGCGTAATGGCACAGAAAAGAAAGGGAAAATAATAACAACAATGATAAAAAATATACAAAACATGTGATGCACAATGAAACCGGTCACCACTCACTGACTGATGCCAGTCCCCAAGTAGTGGGTTCCTACCCACAGCCAGCTCCCACCAGTTTTATTGATCAGCATGATGTTGTACAGTAGAGAATATACCTTTGGCCACCTGACGGCCCCTGCCTCCTTACTGACAGGACAGCATGAGAAGACTTAGGGAAAGTGCTGCTCAGCAACAACGAAAAATCAGTGTGTCACCAGCATTATTCTCATCCTAAGTGCAAAATACCACTGTACCATCTACTAGGAAGAACATTAATTCTATTCCAGCTGAAGCCAGGATAATATTCCCTCCTTACTCTAAACCGTATATGTCATGCCCAAATCCCACACTTTCCGATACATCCTACTTATCATCACATTTCCTGTCTTTTGATATACACACAGGTATAGATTCTTTAGTCTGTGGGTAGTCTCGTGAACTCATTTAGTCCGTGAGTTTGGGCTCCATCTATCACAGCAGTCCGTCAGGGCAGGAAAGATGATCTGTAATGTTGGATGCTGAAGTCGGTTCTGGTTCTGTCACTGCTGAGCTTCTCTGGTTTTGTTATTACTGAACTTTCATTGGTTTCATCAGAATTCATTTTTCATTAATCCAGATAATTCTTACTGTAATAATGTTGATATGGCACATAGCAGTAATAGTGGAGATGACATACAGTATTAGGCAGCAATTAACATCTTACAATTCAAGTAATTGTCCAGTCTTAGCCAAAACCAAATGTCTTTGAGGTACACATCAGAGTTCCCCATCTTCCTGCATACCCACCAAGGGCTCCCAGGTCCCTGAGCAAAAGAAATCCTCTGGATGAATTTGCCACTGCCTGAGGCAGGAATAACCCAGAGACTTCCCCAGCATATTTTTAATGTGCGCTACAGGAACTTTATCCCCTTCTGTAGTACATGAATGTTTATTGGGCAGGGCCAGCTCAATTGGCAGATCACCTAGTGTTGACTAACCAGGAGGCTTTTGCTAAATGTGCATTCCAATGTTTGAAGGCCCCAGCAGTCATTGCCCTCAGTGTAGTGCTAACAGTCCGTTGTTTCATTCAATTTGGCCCTCACTGGGACAGATCCTGTTCGTCTCCATAGACCAGTGTGTGTCTAAGTGGTAAAGCAAGTGACTGACCACATGCCTCCTTAGATTATGTGGCTTTATTCTGCTCTCCATCCCTGTCTTCCAGCTCAGAGACCTGGGAACCCCAATAACAACTGGTCTTACAATTAAAAACTCAGGCAAAGAAAGCATTAAGTGCCTCAGCCTTTTTCTCATTCTTTATCACAATTTTTAACTCCTGCAATCCAGTAAAGGAAGAGATCTTCCTTAGCCCTCCTTTTGTTGCTGATGGATTTGTAAAATCATTTTTCATCATCTTTTATGTCAGTAGCCAGATTAAGTTCTAGTTTAGCTCTTCTAATTTTCTCCCTGCACAACCTCACAACATTGTAGGTCTTCTGATTTGCTTGTGCCTTCTTCCAAAGTTCGTGTATACTCCTTTTTTTCCCAGGTTCCAGCCAAAACTCCCTGTTCAGCCAGGTTGGTATTCATCCCTGCCAACTGCTTTTATGGCACCAGGAATGGCTGCTCAATGCAGCAGCCCAGATGCCCTGCTTCCATTGCTGTCATCAACTTCGTGGGGCATTTGCCAACATCCATAAGTCAGTAGAGATAAAACACTGTCTGCTTTTCTCAGCAGCAGTGTCTAAAGCCAGCTGGATGGCCTTCCCTTAAGCAAATTGGCTCTATTCACCTTCTGCAGCAGTTTCCGGGACTTGTCATATAGGACTCAGTACAGCAGTTTTCCACTTCCGATGATTTCCTACAACAGGACTGATCAGCGAACAGGGCATATTGCTTCTCATTTTCTGGTAATTTATTATACATTTGGACATCTTCAGCACACGTCACTCCTCCTCTGGCGATACTTCAAAATCTTTGCTTTCTGTCCAGTTCATGATGTCTTCCAAGATTTCTGAGCCACTGAGGTTTCCTAGTTGAGCCTGCTGTGTGATCTCTGTCCTATGAACATCCGGCCCAGCACTGGCAGTCAGAATACCAAGAGGAGCTGCCCTTCAGTACCAGTCACTTCCCATTCAACTCGAAGCCCTTCTTAGGCTGACAGTATCTCTTTTTCAGTTGGAGCATAATGGACTTCATGTCCTGTGTATCCCCAAATCCCAAAACCTAGGGTTTAACCTCGAGTCTCCCCTGGTGCTTTCTGACAGAGGTTGCCAGTAGGGCTATTCTCCCTGGCTGTAATGTAGAGCACATCTCTTACGTCTTGTCTTCACCAACTGACCCAAGGTTTACTGCATGATCTCCTGTCTGATTTGTTCAAAAGCTTATTGTTGCTCAGGGTCCCACTTGAAATTTGAAATTGTTCTTTTTTTAGGTCACTGGATAAAGTGGGCTTACAATCAGGCTGAAATTTAGAGTTTGCATTCTCCCAAAAACACAGAATGCCTAAGAGAGCTTGTGCTTCCTCTTTGCTAGTTGGTGGAGATGTTGTTATTTTGTTGACCACACCCAATGGGATCTTAGATGTTCACCTTGATGTTGGATGCTAACAATTCTATTCAAAAAAGTTGGATGTCCTTAGAAGGTCCCTTGGCCTTACTTCACTTCGTGGCAAAATCACCTTTCAGAAAGATCTGGACTATTTTCTTCCCTTTTCCAAAAATTTCTGCTACTGCATTGCCCCATACAATGATATGATCAACGTATTGCAGGTTTTCCAGAGTTTAACCCTTTTCTAGTCCAGTCTGTATCAGTACATGGCAGCTGATGGGGTTGTGTTTCCACCCCTGGGGTAGTTGATTCCAGCTGTACTGGACCTACCTCAGGTTTGGTCAACTGTCCATCCTGTGTCCTCTTCAGCTTCTGGTGCTTCCTAGCCTCTTCACTGGTGGTGCATCATGAGAAGTTGAAAAGTCCTTGACTTAGGATAAGTGCTGCTCAGCAAGAACTAAAACATCGGTGTGTTACCAACAGTATTCTCCTCCTAAATCCAAAACACAGCACTATACCTGTTAGTAGGAGTAACATTAACTCTATCTTGACTGAAACCAGAGCAATGATCACGTCAGCTAAACTGTATTTTCTTCCAAACTACTGGCCTTGGTGGCTCTTCCCGTCTACTTTGAGGGAAATGTTTTAACGAGAAAGTGTTAGGATGGAGGGAAAGGAAAAAAAATTAAACAGTTTTACTTTACGGACAATTCTTAAAGTAGCAGAGTTCCATTAGCACATCCGAAAGAGGAACAGGAAAAAAACTAGAGCAAAAACATCAGACACTAGATGTTCAGAAGCATCAGATGGATACCTCAGGAAAATATATACTTTAATCTTTTTAGTGCCTCCAGAAAAAATCTAGCAGCTGATAGTTGATATAGAGCTAATATTTTCCAGACTGACAATAGTATTGTTACCAATCCTTACTTCTGTGAGTTACTTCACATGACTAAATAGACAGAAACATTTACTCAAATGGGCAGACACGCATCATCCTCACTGCCCTCTATGCTTTAACCAAGTTTAGCTATTAGAGTAGCACTTATTTTTACAGCTCAACTCAGAAACATAAAGAAGCACAGATATGTCATCAGTATGCCTCAGGCTTCCTTACAGAATTGAAAGGAACAGTCATCTCAGCAAAACTCTATTTTTCTTTCTTCTATTGATTTTTTATTTTAAGAAGCAACAGAAAGCAAAGCAATTTCTCATTCAAGGTATGGCACCCCTTCCTCAGTTTTCAGATGGTATTTTAAGCTGTACCACTGTTTCTTGTACTTCAGTGCATCTCAGTGAATCTTCATAGCACTAACACAGAAATGGGAATTTCACATCAGGTCTGATGCTTTACATCATGTATATAGGAAAATGAAGAACAACTCCTTCGTGTCCAGATAACTTCAGATATTAGGAAGATATAGTTTCTTATCTCAGTGTCTTTGCAGCCTGGATCTCTCTCTAATGTGAATGAAAATGTAAAATGATGAGATTAGGCAGGCTTTAATAGAGAAAACATTTGTGGTTCACACACAGAAAGTACAGAGGGGGCAGTGGTGATTAGAAAATTGCAGCAGAGTAGAAGAGGATTTTTTGTTGCTACAAGTTGTTTATAAATGTAATCAGAATCCTCAAGAATTTATAAACTTTCAAAAATTTAAATTAAAGTTATTATTTTTAAATTTCTCCTTATTTTCTTCTTTCTTTCTCTTGCTTGCTTACTTTCTTGCTCTCTCTGTCTTTCTCCCTTTATCTGTCTCACTCGCTCTCTCTCTCTGTCTCTCCTTTTTTCTCTCCCTTTCTCTCTCTTTTAAAAATATTCAGGATTTACTTGGACTAGTAAAAACATAATGAACAAAAGCAATGTCAAAAATTGAGTGAGACTAACCTAGTTCTTAAAGTCATGGATGTATTTAAAAATCTGGAAGAATTGTAGCACATGTTTTTTCATCGCTTTCTGTACAAACCTTCTATAAATATGACATTTAGTATGTCTTTTGAGATATTCTCTCATGTACATATTAAAAGGACATAGTTTATTCAAAATTAGTTATTAATTTGGATATTAAAAATTAAGAGAAAAATTATGATAATGAAATTGCTCACTACAATTTATTCTGTAATCTAATTTGAAAAAAGGCTACTCTAATGAATATATGGTCATTCAGCTGACATCTACACCAGCACAAGCTGCGACAGACAAAGATGGACTACCTTCGTACCACGGAACAATATGGATAATGCAATAACAGGAATTTTAACTGCTCAATAAGTTGAATGAAGCATGGCAATGAGACATTATGAAAGAAACAGTCATCACTTGAATAAAGAATTTCAAAAAGCACGAAAAATGCTGAAAATGACAGATTATGGCAGCAGAACATGACAGATGTCACATGCTGTGGGGCAAAAAATAAATGGATAAAATGCCAAACTAGATCTGTGGATGTCTTGTGTATATATTCTGTTCTTCAGAATGTGAGAGCGTGTGTATAAACACTGAGGCCTGATAGAAAATTGCAACTTGTCAACAACTGCTGACAGCTCTGCACAAGAACATGAAAAGCAGCAATATTTTGTCCCTCTTAGTGAGATTATGGAGGATTAGACTAAGAAAAGAAAATACTTCTTGCTGGAAAAATATTGTGTAATTTTTTTGTTTACATGTTGGACATTCTAATTACAGGTCTTTTTAAGAACTTGTTAAGCTAAATCCAGCCTCACAACTTCTGAAATATACTACAAACACTGACAAAATAATTCTGCTTCAAGGCAAAACTTACTTTGTTGACTCTAGGTGAATGTGTGTCAGGGTTTCATTGAATTTAGCAGGGTTGCATAAATCACAAATGACAAAAGGTAGTGAATCTAAGTCTTGGGAATAGCAGTTAATTTTAAAATATAATTTTGTTTTGATGTTTCAGTGTTAGGTGATGGGATGGCCTAAGCTTGGTTTGAAAATGTGTTTTTCTGCCCCAGGGAGTACCTCTAAGAACTGGGCATGGGCGCCCAAGAACAGCACGTCTGTCAGGTACCTGCTCTCACCGAGCAGAGGCCAGGTCCACTGCATAGAGCAAGTGAGCAGAAGAACTGTGACCTGAACATCTCCTTGGTTTTCTTTTCCTGGAAGCGGGTAATGTCCATTGGCTTTACACCACAAGTGTGCTATCCCTTACCTTACACTGAGCCCCGGTTTTCCTGCAGGACTACAGATGAGATTAGGTAACTGGCCTGATTAATTAAGGCTCACAGCTATCACATAGTCCTTAACTTTTGTGTGCAATTAAAAGAAACCCCAAAATCCATCCAAAAGACTTTGCATAAATATATATGCAGAAGTTACCTTTGTATAGACTTGAAAAAAAAGGTATGAAGTCAATATTGTGCAAAAATCATATTGAATGTGATCAAGTTGCTACCCCAAACAGCTGCGGAACGCCAGACAGGCTCTACTATCACCTTTCACTGGAAAGCCAGGACCAGTCCCACTTGAGCAACTAGAAGTGCTCATTGCCTCTTAGCTGGGGCAGCGGGCAGTGACATACCCAATACTGTGTTAACTCCCAGTTAGTGGGGAAATATTGAATCCTCAGGTCATTCTTTAAATTCTTTATAAGTCTTTTTTTTGAGTTCTCAAGTAAGCATAAATTAGCTCTTTACTAGAAAACACCAGACTGAATAATATAATCAAAATATGTAAATAAAACCAGCACTGTTGTAACGACCTTAGATATTTCATGGTCTGCACCTCTCTGAATGGCAGAATTTTATGATGAATAGCAGTTTGGATTGTATCTTCAGAATAGAAAATTAGGTTTCCTGTGCTATCACTCACTGGCAAGAGACTAAATTCTTTTTGGAAATAAGGAACATGAGACAAAAGAGGAAGACAAATGCCTGTTAAATTAAAAGGTAACCCAGCATGCCATACCTAACACTCATTTCTTCCCAGTAACACATAACACACTAATTTCTCTCTACAGCCTCACACAGGCAAAATCTGATCTAGAAATCTTTTGATCAGAAATGTGATTAAGCTTGTTTAAGAATGAATTGGCTTTAACCTGTGTGTTTTCTTTGCCCGATGCAAACTGCTGAGAGTTCTCTTCTGCCAGGACCAAGAAGTCTCCTGCTCTACTTAAGGAGTTACTCCAATGGCCATTAACCACAATCTTAACCTCTGTGGACGCAGATCCTTGTGCGAGAATGACTACACTTATCTCAGCTGCCACTCAATCCTGCACATAAAAGGAAATCTTTAGTCATCATAGGATTTAACTGTAAAGATCTTTATGTACCTACAGCTGGGCTTCCAGCTCTGCGAAGAAGTGTTTCAGCCTTGATGATTTGAGGCAGTTCAGCAACTGATCCAAACTTAAGCTTTACCAGGCTTCACAAGCTGATTTATCTTGTTTCTAAGCTTCACCTCGCAAATGTGTACTCAGCATGTGCAAGTGAGAGCGCTACACAAAAATGGTCCCATTTCTCTTCTATTCGGTATCCGAATGGTTACAGCTCTCACCTATGGCAGACAGGATTCCATTAATTTTTAACCCTCTTAAGGAGGCTTACCTAGCTGCTAGGCAGTAAGGTACTCACTCTGGAATGAGTACTTTACATTTCGTCCTGAAATTGTTGCCAAATTTGTATGGAAAAATTATGGAAGAGATAGAGAAAGTTGTGAGCGTGACACTGAAAGCTTAATAACATAAAAAAGCTGTTACCTGGAACATTTTTTCGCTGAAAACTGGTTCACGCTAAATAGGCAGTAGGACAGAAACTGGAATTCACCATTATTGACTGTAATGGTTTGAAAAGTAAGCATGATTCCTTTGCCATTGCTTAATATTTTTGAGAGAATTAATTGCCATACTTCAGGAACATGCTTGTGGTTGTGAATACTGAACAAATGGAACAGGTCCCTTGCATGCCAGTGGAGTTGTGAAAGTGCCAGCTTTTGCTCTCTAAGACTCACTCCTCTTTTCAGACTTGCTCTCATAGGTACACATTGTCTTCCCTATTGGAAGTCTGCCTTTGCAGACCCCATTCCTGAGCATCTAAGGCTGTATCAGTATCGTTTAGAAATACGCACCCATGTTATCATTTGCTCTTCCAGCACAGTACTGTTGAGGAATATCTTGCGGAGACACCACAATGGCTATGTACACACAGGATCAGTTAACTTTGGCACAGCATTACACAAATCCTGTGACACAGCTTATAGACCCCAGGCAGCAATGCTGTGCCACTTAGCAGGTCAGGAAACTGCTGCACTTTGTTTCATTGCACCCAGGTAGACATGCCCTAACTTGCTTATTATGTTTCATAGTAAGCCAAAGAACCCATTTGTACTTTGCAAATTCCATTAAGTGCTTGGTGTGAGGGTGCTCCTGCTGACATGAAGCAACAGATGAAACTCAGATGTCTGGAAGGATTACGATCCTTACCTGTGCACCCATAATACCTCATTCCTTACAAGGGCATATTTTTACATGCAATGCCATGATTCTTCGTTTTTACGAGGACACTGTAACTGTGGTATTTAATGGGAACTGAAATTCTAAATTTGCCAAGTTTTTAACTGTGCTTGTTTGCACACTTGAATGTCCATATCTAGTAAGCGGGCATTAGCCTCTGAGACAGGTAGTGATCATGTCAGATGATAATTACGTTATCTGTGTGCTGTAGCTGGCTGACACATGAAACGAGGTTTTCCTTTATCAGTGCCTATTTTGTACTGGTAGGTCTAGTGCTTAGATACAGACTGAGCTAATGAATGATCTTTCAAATCTTAGCTAAAATACCAAGAGTTAGGGGGAGGGGTGAAAAGCAGAATACAGTAAAACTTCAAACGTTTGATAACCCATATCAAACGTTTATCTGGAAGGAACTTCCACATTTATTTTTCTAATTACTATGTTGTTGGTGTGCTTACAGATGATAAGGCAGTAAACACTGCCAAGAACCTTACACAATTCCAGTGGAATTCAGATCGCAACCGGCAAAGAAATCATTCATAATCTCACTGAACTTTTCAGTGCTGTCTGTCTGTACTGATGTCATTTTCCACATACAAAGCAGTAGAAAAAGTCAGAATATAATTATTTGAAGTAAGCTGACCATCTCACATTATATCTTCCATGAAGACGTAATGTATCAGCTCCTCTGTGCCTAGACTAACATTTGTAAGTGCAAAAAAGAAGTTGTATATGCAGAATACATCTCAGCTGTGCAACCACTTGTTGTGGGAGGAAGGCAGCACAAATTTCAGCAGGTCTCTTTAACAGCTGTAATTACAATTACATATTAAGTTTGGAAAATTTGCCTTTGAAAACACCCTAGACTGAGAACTACTCTGTAAACTAATTCTAAAGCAATTATACAAGACAGTTAATAACTTTTCTTTGTATGCCTTATTTAATGGGCGTTGCTTTTTGTTTTATTAATTAAAAGCACTTCAAATTTCTTTGGGGAAAAAATAAATTACATTTTAAACAATGATGAAAGTCCACACAACTGTTTTCAGAAAACTGTTACTAAATATTTACATTAGAAAACAAGTTCTTAATTAGCCCCTATATACCTCCATACCTATAAATTGTTTCTGTACTATTGAAAATTCAGAATCCTAAAATAGGTAGTCAGCTTTAAGTCAGAATATTTTCATCCTTACCATGACTTTAATGCTTCTGCAAATCATAAATACTTTCCAAGGTGAGTGCAGGACCATGCTACATGGTTTTGCAGTTTTTTAAATGTCCTACACTATGTGACTGCCATTTCATCAGATTACTCCTCCCTACAGCTACTACAATCTCATAGTATATAAATATCTGCAATAAAGTCTACTCTAATGCAAACAGTACTATAACAGACTAGAGAAAAACTTGTGCAGCTAGGATACTTTGAAATGCATTTTATATCATCTGTACTCCCATTAAACCTGAACAAAATGTCTAATAGCATGGGAAGAGTATGGAAATAACGGTAGATTTGGCTCTGAGTTCATAAAATGAAGTCTTGTAAAAAGAAGTCTTCTGACATGTTCTGACATGATGTTAACACAATTACAAACATCACAATATATAGAGATAGGAAAGTGGCAAGTTGAAAAAATGTTACTTTTTTTTTCCCGTGGAGGAATCAGACTGGTTTTTCCCTTCCTGGCTTTGCTAAAATTGTCTTTGGAAATTGCTGTGAGACAAAAGCTTCTCTGATTTATCCACAAAAGAAATAAGCATCCAGAAAAACCTTCCTAGCCAAAAGAATAAGTCATTCAATTACTTGTTTCAAGCATGTCCAACTGCGGATCTTGGAGATGCTTAAGAATTACAAAGTAGAGAATAAACGCGTTTAGTGCATTCTCCTGCCCTGTCCACAAACACTGCCTCTGTGTTGTGGCAAGCCCTTCTTACTTTTGCGACTGCCGTGTACGGCTGTGTGAAGCTAAAGTGCAGCCCTGGCACAGATCTGCCAGTTCCTATTACGGTCATTTTCCTCTCTGACAAAGGAAGAACTGTGGCACGCGTCCCTGTGGCAGCCCTGTGATGCTCAGATGTCCCACTGTCAGAAAGCAGCTGCATCACTACTGAGCATTTGGTCTGATGAGTCTGCTCAGTTTTCTGCATGAATAAAATAAAACATGGCAGATTAAAGTCCCTTAGTTGCTATTTCTTTCGTATTGGAGAATAAATATTGCAGTGCTGACAAACACTTGTTTTTTTCCTCAAAAAGACTAGATTTAAGGGCTTCTCATTTATAAAAAAGTTTCTGTCAGCAGTGAGGATAAGATGTGACATAATGAAAATTATGATGATAAGACTCTACTTCAGCACAATAAGAAGACTTGCCAGAGGCTGTCGTGTAGTAGTGCTCTTACAGACATTATTTTGCTGTGTTCCTCAACTTTTTAGTTGTATTTAAATCATGTTGCTACTGCATAGAAATGAAGAGTTTTATGAAAACACTGCAGTGACAAACAGGGACAATAATAACCTGTACTGGCAAATGCTGTTTGAAACACCAGCCCATTACCATATTATTATATAAGCATCTGCAGACATCCGTCTCCCCATCTTTCACATAGGTCTTTACCCTCTTTCTCCCGACACATACCCTTCTCCAAAACCACAGTTCTAGTGTGAATATTCTCCAGTCAGGACCCTTGAAAATCCCAGACCCCAGCACAATAAACTAATTTACAACAATCCTCTATAAGCAGTGCTTGATGAAATTTTTAGATTTAGTTTGGTTTCTCTCATGGACAAAAAGTTTCATGAATTATCAAGCTGGGGAGGTATTCCAACTGTTATACTTATTCAGATCAAATTTGGCTAACAAATTGAGTCAAAATATTAGAAACATATTTTTATGCTTTTATATGCACTCAAAACAAACAAAACAACTCGAAGACTTAAAGCAAAAAAAAACAACAACCAAAAACCCCAAAATTCTTTAAATTTAAGTTGTTCAATTGACTATAATAAATGGATCAAAATACTCCTTATCTGCACTTTTCTCTTAATTATAAATGCAACTCCAGTGAGCAATAATCAACCTCTATAAGAAACAGAAATATTTGTACTCAGTACCTGACAATACAAGACTGAATATAAAATATCTTTAAGTTGAGGTCTAGTTTCACTTCTTTAAGTTTTGCGTGCTTTTCAGGATAGACTTCCAAAAATTCTTAGAAGGTGATTTTTATTTTCTCGTAGCTTTGTGGTCTACCTGACTTCCCTTGAGAGGTTCAACAAAATAATTCTGGAATTACCGCCTTAAAATTTGCAAAGCTTTTAACAATTTTCTTTTAAATGTGAATGATCATAAAACCTTTGAAAGACAATATACATTTTACAGAATACCTTTCCATAGATTTAGAATTTACCTGCTTTGTGGTTATGCAGTGGAATGAATCTTCATGATTTGCAAATGCCAGCTTTCCGCTTCCGATGCACAGTCACACTTCTCAGCAATCAGACACAATCATAAATAGCATATTTTCATCACTCTGTCAATGCATTCCACAAGGGAAGTGAAGCTTAATATTCCTATTTCAAACAGAAAGAGACTGAAAAAAACCCAACAAGGCAACAGAGTTGCCCAGGTCATCACCCTGGAGTGTGGACCCCAGAGAAGCCGTCCATACCTGAACACTTCACAGCATATGTGTGGCCCAGAACCCTGGGTTCCTCACTGTGTTCTTCCCACACTGAGGGATCTCAATAATGTGTTATGCTCACGTGATGGTTAGAGCTTTGCAAGAACTTCCCCGGATTTACCTGCATGACAGTAATACACTTGGATTCATAGAGTGCAGCATCCCTGCAGTCTCAGTTTATTTTTAGACACCACAGAAAGGGTATGAGTTAGTAAATAATTTTCAAAAAGCAGTTTTCGGTCATTGCTACTTTCTAAATAGGTCATGTTTAGGATGCCTTTAAAGAATATTTTTTAGACCTGAAGGCAAAGTACCTCATCAATTAAATGCAGACATATCTCTGGCAAACTATCACAGCCAGATTAGAGTTCTGAGCAAGAGTGATCTATTCTACTCTGTGCTCAGCGTATGCACGTGTCACTAGATGCAGACTTCACTGCGCAGCACGACAAATCAAAGAAGACAGTGGGTGTTCTAGGACAGGAAGGGTTGTTTTGAGCGAACACCTCTTCCTGACTGAGGGGAGGTGAGCAATCAGAACTTTGTCTAGAAGAACAATTTTGCTCATTCAAATAAATGCACCCTCCAGGCTATTGTAACTTCTGCCAGGAACTGATTCATCCATGGACAGGCTTTTGAATCCGGATAATGAAATTGCAATGAAAAGAGAGAAGCCTCAGTGTTTTTCACAAAAATAGAGGGCTTTTTTCCGGGTTTTTCCTTCTCCCATTCTTTGCAAAAGAGCATTAAGCCATGGAACAGCTATCGAACTTCTTAATAGCATTAGACAGATGTGTCCAGACAGGTCTTTTTTTTGTTCTTCTTTCAAGCATAAAGCATATTTTTTTAATTAAATACATTCCCGATATAGGCATAGTGTTGCAGGTAAAAGCTAAGAAAAAGGGAGAAACCCTGCTCCAAAATTTGATGGTACTGAAAACAATTTTGAAAATTTCAATAATTTATTTAGGTCCAACCATGCACCAGTACAATTAAAATCTATAAATCTTACAAAAATTATTTCTGGAGTCAGACCATTGTTGACTACTGTGAAGAAAGCATGTACACAAAGACATTCTTTGTCCAAAATAAGTTAGTACACATTATCAAATAAAGAAAGGTACCCCTTTCTTGTCTAGAAGAGAACCATAGGACTGAAAACTGTTTTTAAAAACTTTCTTCTATCTAAAAAAATCTTGTGTTAATCCTGATGGAAAAAATCTTGTTATCCTCAATGCCAAGGAAACAAGAACAACATGATGAAACCTGTAAGGAGAATACAATATGCAGGCATTTCGTCATAGTGAGGGCAATGATTCATTAGAAACGCAAATTAATTTTTGACTCTTGGAAAATCAATATGCTTTGCTTTTAATGCTGTAAACTACATCACTCAAAACAACAATTATATTTTACATTTTGATGGACCTTCTCACCTGATTTTAACACTTGTGGTACATAGAGCGAGTTGGAAGTGCTGTGTGCGTACCGAGACTGTAAGTTCTATGAGAGAAAAACCTTCTTATCATTTCTAATAACTATTGTGGTGGGATTCTCTCTCATTATAAGGACATTTAAAGTCACAACAAGCATTCAAGCACTTCAAAATGATTATTGAAATTTGGTCATTATTATTTTGCATTACTTGTAAGGGAGGTCAAGCCTGAAGAATTAACTTTCAGTCATTTGATTCTGCCTAAAGAGACTCTGTTAAGAGCACACTCACATAAGGATGTGTCCAGGCACACTCAGCACACACACATGCCAAAGGATGTTCTTCGTTCCACTGGTCAAGTATGCGGAAGTAACTGCTCTGTCTGTATCTCACTTTCACAGCCCAGTGGGAATACAACAACCGTCTTGGGCAAGTCTCAGCTGGTACACAAGTAAATATCAGGTAGCAATGTGAAGACAAGCTGCCAGTTACAGCCTTTCCTAAACACCTTTTAGACCTCTCTCACATTTGAAAAGCAGCAATGGCTGAGCAGCAAGGAGCTGGTGGAACAGTCTGATGTCCTCTCCATGGACTTTATCAGTTCTCCATGCAATGCTTCAATGGCCTGTCCAAGTTTAGTAGATTTCAGAAACACAGCAAACAAACTGCAGGCAATGTCATAAAGCTCGCAAAACAGGAAAGTTACTTAGGTCGTCTATGCACTGGGCATCTGTAATGACTCACAAATCTTCGCTACTTTGTTTACAGGAAAGCAGATACCTCGGGGAGCTTAAGCCTGGCACACACAGCTTTTGGAAGTAATGAGCCACTGTGCAACCCAAGAAGGCTGTTGTTGCTTTTGAAAAAAACCTTATGTATACAAACATGAAATTTCAGTGTCGCAGTGTCTAGGACACCCCGACACTTAAAAAAGAGAGGCAGGGATCCATTCATTCGTTCTCCAAGCTCTAGGAAAGCAAAGTGCAACAGACGTTTCTCTGTAAAATGACTAATAGTGTGTCTGACATTACGTGGGCATAAATATACAGGATTTATTAATTGTTATTAAGTACTGTCATCAGTGACCTGTAATATTTAGGTCACAGAGACAGTCCTAGCACTCTCAGAATATTGGTGCTACCTTTCTTTTATTCATCTTTTATAGCTAGGTTTAGACTCTAAACACCTGAAAATCTGATATTAAAATTGTAGAGTCTACAAGTTAAGTTATTCAAAATAATTTCTTCCTCAAGAAACATTTCTTAAACAATATTTACTCTATTTGTACAGTTTCTAATTTACAGAAACACTTATGTAGTTCTTGACAGAACAAATTATAACCTTGGATTTTAATTTTTGAAAGGGAAATTGTTTGATCGAGTCTTCCTAGTCTACTACTTTATTCCACCAGAAAAATAAGTTTAACAGAACCTGGAAAACATCTTTATTCTTGACTTCTCATTTACAGTTGCTTTTCTCTTCCTGTATTTAAAGAACAGAAAGCAAGGCAATATATTTCATTATAATACTGTGATATTTCAAAATACAGTTTTAATGCTTTACCACATGTTTACATCCTATTACTATTTTCATAAAAGTTTCCTTTTTTTTTTGTAACAGATATAATTGTCAAAAATTACTTTTCCATATATTGTCGAATGCTAATCAGAGAGGAGAACATTTAAACTACATTTTCTGTCATGGAAGGGAACTAATTGAATGGTATTTAAAACCCTGCTAATGAATGGTCATTTTCATGTCAATTAGTGGCAGCTATACACATGTGAAGCTAAAATTTAAAAAGCATACATTGTAATACTATGAAGTTTCTACTTCCCAGTTAAAAAACCAGAATTATACATTCCCCTTGCAGAGAAGGTAAAAAACTTTTGGTAACAGCTCCAGGATATTTCATATTAAATATTAACTCTGACTTACATATATATATGCCTTAAAACTTCTGAATAAGCTATACATTTATTTAGTTCAAAACATAAAATACCTTTCAACATCTCAGGCAGGAACTGATTCTTCTTATCCTTTTTGATAAGTGTCTGATTTTTTCTACTGACACTTCACGTAGAATCATGGGCCTAATAACATATTTCACAAAACTCTCTATGAATTTCAGTGAATCTAAGTATATTAATTGCCTTTCTGTTCATTGCCTCTTAGAGAAAAACCCAAAACTATTCTATGTCATTGCCATGACTATGGGTCTCAACCCATCAGTGACTTCATCCTTGACTGGAACCATGTCCTAGCCATGGCATGCTACCTGACAGCTGAAAAATTATGCAGCTGAATAGTGGTGACTTCCCAGTCTTAGCCAAAGCAATTCCGAAGGAGTGCAAGATAAAACATCGCAAGTGAAAGTGGAGGTGAGACACCTTGTTTAGGACCACAAAAGAAAGACTCATGGAGAGAGGATAAAAACTGGACTAACTGACATTGTCTGAGCCCAAAGAATAGAAGTAAGGGCTATAAATTCACCATGCCATTTGCTGGCAGAGGTCATACGTGGTGCTGGAGCTTTTAGTCCCTTTTTCTTGGGAAATAAGGAAGGGAAATAGATCCTACTACAGTGCTGTTATTTGCAGTCAGAGGTGTGACTTTTTGTGCCTAACACTTCGAGAGCTGTGTTTTCAAGAAAAGAAAGGAATATATTTCTGGCCGGATAAGACTGTTGCAATTGTAAGGGCCTTTTTCCAAGCAGGGGAATTTTATAAACTGTTTTACATGGGCATATTTATCTTTTTTGATCTTAAAAAAAGAGCACTGTAAAACAAAGGAACTCTTCCTCCTTCCTTCTGTGGCAGCTGAAGGACACCTGGTAGTAATCTGTACAAAAATGAAATATTTCACACATACCTCTTCCTAGCCTCTGTTTAGCTAGGGAACAGTGTTGCATTTTTCTTAGCACGGCTGTGAGGAGATAAAAGATGTTTGCAATTTTAGGACATAATACGCCAATTATTCAGACTATAAATGACTATGTTCGTCTGAGCGTATTTTGAGAGTTACAGGTTATGGATGTCACAGAATTATGTGCCCATCTAGATAAGTAATGGAAACGGACTAATTGCAGCAGCAGAATGACATTTTTAAATATGCAAAAAAATATCTTATGTTTTTATTGTGGACTACAGACAGCCTGCAATGATCACTGAAGGAGGGTGCCTCTTCCAAACATCCAAACATGTCTAGATCAAACACCCTTACCTACACGCACTCTCAGGAAGGTTAACAAGTACAGCAACTCACTGAATATGGCTCAAGTGTTTATTTCCAGTGCAGTGAGGGAAACAACAGTAACAGGCCCACAGATAGGGAGGAGGATGAGTGGAGAGGGATTCAAAAAGACCAAGGGACACTACAGCCCACCTCAGGCTGCGAACAGGAAGGGTGCAATACTCAGTACTTGTGATGGGGATCCTGTGATGTGATGACTTGACAATTAGCTAAGCAGTTATTTCCCGAGCCACCATTCCACAATCCACACTAACCAGCAGTACAATTGCATCCACTCCAGATCATATTCCCCAACAGCCTGTATGAGGAATGAAAAATGCCATTGCATTTGAAAAGATCTGCACTTGCTTCTATTAGAGGTTTCTAAGACGTTTCCTTTCCCTTCCTATAAGCAGCTGGTTACCGTCTATAGAGAAGCACTATTATTTCTAGTCATACATTCTCTTTCTCCCATATTCTGTAGGGATAAAATAAAAATGGAAGGAAATCCATAATCTTAGGACAGAAAGGGGGTTTTTGGAGTTTTTTTTTTCACTTTCCAGTAATCAGACAGACACTGCTACAGTGTTTTTTAAGTAATTCGTCTCCAGTTGCTCATTTGAAAATTGTGTCTTTGTTGCCCTAGAAAAAAACATCCTGGGATGCTGGCTTCCATATACTTACTTCGTGAGCTAACACTTCATAGATCCTCTCTTTCACACTCCAGTGTCTTAACACAAGGCATGTGTAGCACTCCTAACACAATTACTGTCGTGAAGAACTTTTCAGACTGTTGGCAGGAAGCTCAAGGACAGGGATGTAGACTTTGAGAGGCTAGCTTTACACTCTGCAGAAAGGAAATGTAGAAAGCTGCCCAGCAGAAGAGGACTGGGGGTGCTGGCCAACAACAGCTAAACGCAAGCCAGCACATGCCCAGGTGGCCAAGAAGGCCAGTGGCATCCTGGCCTACATCAGCAATAGTGTGGCCAGCAGGACCAGGGCAGGGATTGTCCCCCTGTACTGGGCACTGGTGAGGCCACACCTCGAGTGCTGTGTCCAGTTCTGGGCCCCTCAGTCCAAGAAAGACATTGAGGTGCTGGAGTGAGTCCAGAGAAGGTCAGGGGAGCTGGGGAGGGGTCTGGAGCTTAAATCCTATGAGGCTGAGGGAGCTGGGTTTGTTTAGCCCAGAGAAAAGAAAACTCCTTTTGGGTTTAGTGGAGAATTTACTAATTTCTACAACTGCCTGAAAGGAGGCTGTAGCCAGGTGGTGGTCAGTCTCTTCTGCCAGGCAACAAGCGACAGAACAAGAGGATATGGCCTCAAGCTGTGCCAAGGGAATATTTAGATTAGACACGAGGAAAAAATTCTTCACAAAAAGAGTGCTTAATATTGGAATGGTCTGCCTATGGAGGTGATAAATTCACAATCCCTGGAGGTGTTTAAGTGAAGACTGGATGTGTCATTTAGTGCCATGGTGATGTTCTATCATAGGTTGGACTCGATGATCTCAAGAGGTTTTTTCAACCTAAATAGTTCTGTGAAATTCTCCTAAAAGTTGCCTGAAAATCAGCCTATATTCTTCAGGGTAAGAACCAAAGAAACTGCTAGTTTCAGGTGTTTTTTGGTGAAAATCACAGAACCATTTAGGCTGCAAAAGTCCAGTGAGATTATTTGTCCAACATTTGACTGATCACCACCTTGTCAATTAGAGCACAGCACAAAGTGCCACACCCCGTTGTTTCTTGAGCACTTCCAGGGATGGTGACTCCACCACTTCTGTGAGCAATCCATTGCAAAGTTTAACAACCCTTTCCATGAAGAAATTCTTCCTGATGTCTAGCCAGAACGATCCATGGAACAGCTTGAGGCTTTGTGCTCTTGTCCTGTCCTTTTCAGTCCAAAAACCATGGATGAAACCAGGAGGCAGCTCTTCAAAACTCAGCTGACAGGCCAAAGTAAAAATGTTTATAAACAAACCCTGTCCATTTTCATGTATAGTAGCTAAGCGTCTTGAACCCTCTTCCTAAGCTGTTCTAACAAAGAATGAATACTGACGCAATTTCAGCAGATCGGGCTGGGAGATAGGAGTGCTGTTGGAACAGCTGACCTTTTCAGAGAGCCAGTCAGCCAGAAGATGAGGAGTTATGTAGCCCATTCACATCTGCAGGGTTAATGTGATTTTCATACACCAGCCTGTATTAGAGAAAGATGCAAAACAATGACGTGACTTAGCAACTGGAATTTGAGCCTGACTACATATAAATCTATCCTGAGTTTTACAGCAGTCTGTCTTGGTTTTGTAGTGGGCAGTGTCATAAAAGGAAATAAATTTGGGCTGAGTATTTTTATCAGTGTTTTGAAGATTTTGTTGTTGTTGTTGTTGTTGTTGATAGACAGTATCAACCATTTAAAATATGTGTATATGTCAAACACATGTGTGTANATTTTTATATATATAAAGGCTAGTGTATATATATATATATATATATATATACTAGCCTTTGCACAATATTTAAAGGACAAAAACAATAATGAAATGCTTAGCTGTGCCTTTTTTATTGACACAGTCTTCCTGTTCCTATGACTAGTTTCCTCTAAGGAAAAAGTGATGTGTTGGATGATTTCCCATTTTCTGTTCAGACAGGAAGTATACGGGCTAACCAGCATCTGGATTTTCTGCTAATCTTTAGCCACTAAAGAACACCTGCAGCCTAACTGTTAGCTTGTTCTGGTACTCAAGGTCTTTATCAAAACATATTGTTCGACAAAGGAAAAAGTTGACGTTACTCCACTTGGGAATACAGTAATTCCTAATTTATATGCAGCTGCACAAAAGAGTCACACAGAGCACAAGAGAATCATAGAAACATGGAATCATAAGATGGTTTGGGTTGGAAGGGAATTCTAAAGGTCATCTTGTTCAACCACCCTGAAATGAACAGGGACATGTTCAACTAGATCGGGTTGCTCAGAGCCCCAAGCAGTCAGAACCTGACTTTTTCCAGGCACGCAACATAGAATAACAAAAGAAAGTCTGTTTGTTCTTCATAACCCAGGAAGACAAAAAGTCTTAAAAAAATTGAAGTACGCTACATTGTGCTTTCATTACAGTTGCATCAACAGTAATACTACTGCTGCAATCTGCAAGATTTCCCTCCCACTTTTTATTTCATCACTCGGTTGTGTAGTGTTGCACATGTTAAAACAACACATCTCATTAGCTTTCTGATATAATGAGATGCTGTTGATATGATCAAATTGCAAGCAAATACAGGGAACAAAACCAGGTACCTAGGAATTCCCAGAACACCTTCACAAATGATTCCACACCACAGAGGGTGAAGTATTCTCTGTTCAAACACTCTAGCAAATATAGGATTGTGGAGATACCAGTAACATAAAAGAGCACAGGTTGATATTACACAATTCAAAGCATCTGACCACATTCCAAAGCAGGAATGTACCTAGACCACACATTCACTTTACTTCAACTGAATTTCATACTTGTTGATGTCATGCTTATTTCTCATGCCTTGTCAGTATCATAACATCCAACATCAGCCACTGGTGGGTTTTCTGTCACACTTTAAAATCTACAGACAGACAACTTCCTGGAGTTTTTGTTCTTGGCCTTCACATCTTGTGCTATGAATTCATTACATCACTGGGGTTTTTATGACAATCTGGATCCTATTATAAAGGTAATGCAGCACACTGTTGTAGAATATCAGCAGCTGAATGAAAACTCTCAGAAAATAAAGTTTAGGATTGGGATTACACTGAAACTATAATAAGCAAAAGGTAATCAGCAACTCCAAATACTCCAAAATGTTTTTTAAACTTCTAAAAGTTTAGGGTACATTATAATCATAGGGGGTTTTAGTTAAGAGCAAAACAATTGCTTATTGTTCATTATCATTTTTTGTCTTTTCTTGTCTTACCACATTGTTATGCTGATATGTTGTACAAACATCATTCTTCTACTATTTTTCTACATCTGTAATAAACTACATATTCCTTCTTTTTAGGCTCTGTGCTGAAGACATCTTGCTACCCTCAAATATGGGAAGGAATTATTGGATAAGTCCCATTAGAGAGAGGTGAGAGCCTTCCATCAGGGGAAGGAAGGCAGACTTGTCTGTTCTGAAAGATATGTGAGATGAAAACAGGACTTTGCAACGAAATTGGTGACGTTTTCACTATTAGACAACACAGAGAAAGAGTGGGAAAAATGTCAGGGAGATGCCATTTGCATGGGTTGCTGCTCACCAGTCAGCTGGTGTGCAGAGTCTGACTAGAGGAAGATCTGTCTCTGGATGGAGGGAAACTGTAATTCAGCCCAAGGCCTTGCCTTTCACAGGAAGGTTTCACAATACATTTGAAGTATTTCATAAAACTGACATGTCTGAAAATAACTGAGCAAACATAATTTGGCAAGGTTTTTTCTTATTCCTCCCTCTCTGCCATTATCTAACTGCATGACTCTTAGCCACTCTGTATTCTCTTAGTGCTTCCAGTTACCTGCTATGAAATGCAGAGAGAATGTTGGCTTTTTCTAAATGTGTTTATTCATGGGTAACTATTTTCAGAACACCATATTATTGAAAGTACCAAGGCCCTTTCTAGAGACAAACCAAACCAAACCAAACAAAAAAAAACCTAACAAACAAAAAACCCAAACAAAGACAGCCAAGGAGTTGCAAAGTTGTTACATCATACCCAAGGAGGTGCAAATTATCAGATCTCTCTAATTCCCATCACAAGCCTTGTCTCTGTCTCTCCAGTGACTATAGAGGGAGTCTCGATAGCCAGTTTAATGTAGATACCTAATGTAGAGGACAATGAGTCTGATTTGTCAGGAACTGAAATTAAGACTTATTTCTTAAAGACTGCATTCCTATGTAGAATTTATCTTCCATACATGTACCCTTATTGTACCAATAAGCATGTATTTATAGGTTAAATGTCCTCTTTAATTGTCAATCCTGATAGTAGTGAAGGATTAAAAAAATAAAAAAAGAAAAAAAATCTCACGCCAGTGTCTTTGTTTCAGTCCTGACCTGAGCAGAATTTATCTTTTACTGCTTTTACTCATTATTGTGATCTCATTCGATTTAGATGCCTACTTGTCACAGCTGTGTTCTTTCTTGGAAGCAGATCCTCTGCTGGCCTTTGCAGCTGTGTTGTGCTTCATGCCACTGCCTTCCAGGAGTCCAGGGGTCCTTGCCCCCTGCAAGGGGACATTATGCATTTTCAGATTCCCAGTGGCAAGAATTGAACACACTCTCTGGACACACAATTACAAAAGATCCAATATATGGTTCAAAATGCGGGTTTGATCCTGAACTCTTTACTTGAGTGATGCTACCAGTGAAGTCAGTATAAATTTTGTTTAAATAAAAATGTAGATCCAGTTTTCTAGACTTCAGACTTATATTTAGAAGCCAGGATTATATAAATTTAAATACATGTAGAAATATATATGCATGCGTACATGGGTTTTGTTGAGTAGAGGGAGATTGTCAGAGCTAGGAGTTAGAATTAAGCATACAACTCCCACTGATTCAGTACAAAACCCCTCCACTGTCACCTACTTCTTTTTCTGACTTGGTGGAGCTGTGGCAAAGGGGACATTTCACTGGTGCCAGCTGTGGTTTTATATTTTCATTTATCTGGCAGGTTAAAGCAACAGAAAAAACAAAGCAAAGCCTCAAGGGAGCATTGAGAAGTGGGGAGGGCAGGCAAACAGACAGAAAGCAGCATCCTGACAATATCTCACAAGGGAAGAAAAAGCAAATCTGCCAGCTGTTCCACAGAAATCTGTAGTCTCTAATGTTCCTTTTATACATTTACTTAGATCAAATCATACTCCACTTCCACTGAATGCAATGTTTATTGTTTTATTTTAATGTATTCCTTATATAGTCATAGCCATCGTCTTTTGTGTAGACGACTACAGTTATTTGCCCATTTCACTGAAATGCAATAGACTATTTACTCTCTAAAATGTAACTTTCTCAAATTTTATTAAGCTTCAGAAGACTGCTTTTAAAATCCATAACATCATTTAATTCATTTCAGTAACTGCATTTTGTTTGGTCTACAATACCATGTAAAGCTGTAGAGACCACACAGTTAAAAGCTCTGACCTGTTTACCCAAACTTTCCTGCAATACTTACAGGACCAGGCACGATTTGCTCAAATTTTAGTGACTTTGCAGTCCTGTTGACTCTGACAGAGCAGAAGGGCAAATGACATTCAAGTCACGCTTTTTTGAGTGAAGCGTAAGACCTTTGCACCATTTCACTTAAGTGGGGTTTAGTATCCTGACAACTTATTTTGCACAGGTGATGGATGTCACAGTGATCACACTGTGTGGCATTGGACTATCTAAATTTGTACCGTGCATCTAAAAGTCTGACTTGTCCCAGCTTGAGTAGGCAAATCAAGAGAGAAACAGTACTGCATCTGCAGCCTGTACTTGCCTGATTTCAGATCCCACACTCTGGTGTGTGACTGTTTTTAGAGCATTTATTTTAAAATATTCCTGAAATTAAATATCATTCTAGTGTTGTTTTTTTTTTTCCTTTAGCTTCCTTGCTGTAGAAGGTTAAGCATTTCTTGCCTGTTTCCTCTCCTCTTCCACAAAAATAGAAAGGAAATGATTATTCCAAAATGGTTACCCAGCAGGAGAAAATTCTTCCAAGGAAATGTGAAATTAATCAGTGCAAATAGTGCACACCACCAATAATTCACAAAGAAAGAAAAATTGATATAGATTCCAAGTAAATGCATTACTTGGTGCACTGTCTTGTTAAGTCTGTCCACTCTTTGCTAATAAATAAGCCTTGCATACCCCCTTATGCAATTCTGAGATCATTTATTTGTGTTATTCATGTTTGTATCAGTGACATATTGCAAATATTACTTCTTCAAAATATAGTTGACATTCTCTTGACATTCTTAAGAAGTTTTTCTTATTAATTTTCCTAAACTTAATGCATTGCTCAAGCAAAGGCAGGACGCTTAATATGTTTCAGAACTGTCACTTGGTTCATATTTATGGATTTTATAATGAGGATTTGTCAGTTCCAGTTCTTTGCATTAAATATAATAGTATTCCTTATCCCTTGAGCAGGCTTGCTCTTAGTTTAACAAGCCTGTGACATTTTTCTTCAGTAAACTCCAGTGCAGAGAATCTGGCAAGTCGGTGGCCAGGTGTCATCAAATAAATTCTAAGGACATGAAAAAAAGGAACCAAACATTTTAAATGATCCACCATTCCAATTAGTGATTTTTACCGTTAATTGTATTTTGAAATGAATAAAACAAGAGCCCTTATGATGCTTGGCTAAAATATTCTGTATCCTATGACTGACTTTTCAGTAACAGACTTTTAATTGCACATCACAGAAATGTGAACCATATTTTTCAATGTCTGTCTCCCTGTAGCCATTGTCCAGTGCTTTCTTCTGTTGCAGACAACTGCGAGTAGGAAATTACAATGCTCCATGCAACAGTTTTATGATTGCAAAAAACCCGATGGAACTAAACACACTCATCTTTGGAATAGCAGTCCAAAACTGCATTGTCAATGCCATCATCTTCACACAGTACCTTTGTATAGGACAAGTTTAAATAAGCCATAACACTTTTGAAATACTATTCCACTTGCGCAAGCAATGTGATTTCCATTTTGCACACTGCTATATCAGATTTCACAGAATTTATTGCAGTGTAATGCACTAGGCAGAAGGACAGAGGTCCTTGTTAAAGGCAGGAAAAGAAATTAAAGAATCTCCTATGAGGCTTTCAAATACATTGTTACAAGACAATACACAAAGAAATATTTGGGAGTTTTTAGTTGTTTTTTTTTTTCTGTAAAATGAAATACCCCTTAGCTTCAAAAANAAAATAAAGATATTTTCTGCCAAAGCATCAGGATCACTTAATATCATGTGGTGATGTCTGATGAAAAAAAAAAGAAAAGAAACTACTCAGTGGAGCCATTACTGGAAATATTCCATCTTAAGAGAAAAGAATAATGAGAATAATATATGTAGACACCTAAAGTCTTCTAAATTCGTGGACTAAGAACTGCATCACTCAGAAGTTTAGACATATATTATCCCTCACTGCACCCAAATTTTATTAGAATTCTAGAAGGTGCACTGAAATTTTTCCATATCTTAAGCTCCAGACTTGTTTTTAACAGTGTGAAAGTAACAGAATTCCCTACCCTCTTATAGAAGAGAACTTAAGCAAGACAGATTTCAGCATTGCTATGAAGACCTGGCGGAAATCTACTATGTAGATCCTGCTAATTTTATCTGCTGCTACTTTCCGAAGCAGGTAACAAATGTGTGTACCTGTACATCCGACAGCACAATCTTGTGCTGGATTCTATATGCTGTGGCTAACTGGAAGATCTTACACTTTTAAAAAGCTAAAGCAGCACAGTAAAAGTAGTCCTGCTCAGTCAAAAAACTGCAAATGTTTAAAAGACTGTGCAACAAGGCAAAAGTTTCTGAGACAGATTTTGGATCAGTTCCAGTGTTATTTAATAAATGACAATTTTTATGCACATACAACATTTGTGAAACTCTTTGTCACCTCTCTTGCTGCAAGCCCTACTCCACACCAACAGGAACAGTGAGAAGGAGATGCCGTGTTCTCTCCAGGCTGTGGCCATGCAGTGCACTGCTTATGCTCCCTTCATCTCTACAAAACCCAAAGCGTTTGCCAAGGACCTTGATGACTCACATTGTCCCTATCCAGGGCCTGGCCCCCCTGCCACCTCTGCCCTGTTAGGGTGTTGACTGTTTACACAAGGTTGGTGTGGTCTGGTTACTGTCTTTGCTCAATATAATGCATTTTGACCAAAAAAAATGCCAACGGATTGTACCCAATGATGACAAAGAAAGCTTCATCTGCAGCATCTGACTTCCAGGCTCTGGATGAGAGAGAGGAGACAGGCTGTATATCTTAAAGTGGGATAACCAACAGTAAACCAGAAAAAATGCCTCTGTTGTCTTTAGGAGATAGAAAGATAAATCATGGATCATTATCACTGAGAATTTGCTGACGGGAAAAGAAAGATCTGCCCTGGCACACAACCTGCCTGCTAACTTGGACACTTCACTGTTCCTCGCCAACTGCTCTGCTTGTGCAACCCCTCCAAGTTTCCCCTACGTCACTCTTGCAGCCTGTTTCCTGGTCACTTTGGCCTCTGCAGGAAGTTGGCAAACCTCTTCATGCGGATGCTTATGTGTCATAATAAATTGTCCCCTCCCACCCATCCGCCCACCCACCCATTTAATAAACGTGCAGGATTTCCTCCACAGGGAATAGACAGCAAATAAATTGCATGTGGCAGCAATCTCCACATTTCAGTGACTTAGACACTTTCCCCTACAATCACAGTGCGACAACCCACTCACACATAATGTTGTTTTTACAGTAAAAATACAGCTCACAAAAATCGTCTTTCCCAGTTACTGCCCCATCAGCAAATATCGTCTTTCCCAGTCATTCTCCCTCCACCATGCGGGGATTGATCCTATGGATACAACAAGTGGGTTCCAAATGAATATATTCTCTCTTTACCTCTGATTTCCAATAAATGTTTCTCAGTTTATAGACTGAGAATAGGCAGACACAGACCAATTGCCCTTCCCTCATATTTCTCTCCAGGCTCCAAAGTCTACAACTAAAGCAAGAATGCACTGATATCAGTGGGTTTTTAACTTAAGAAATGGGTGAAAATTTCAAGATTTATGCTTAGGCAGAAGAAAGGTTGCCTAACATGGGATTAATTTGACTATATTTAGTGATCTACATTTTGGTTAGTTGTTTTACTAATGGATAGTGATAATCAATAAAGAAATCAGGCAATTTTAGCACTTTAGTGACTTCGTCCCGAATTAGAGATAATATATTATTACAAGTACAAACTTGTCTCCACTAGCTATAAAACATCTGGATAACCTGCAGGTCTCTACAGTGCAGGCAAGTAAGACTCCTGTGTCTCGTGTCCTACAAATAAACAGTTAAACAAATACTAAGCAAAAGGTTAAACAAAGAGACAGGATACAGCAATTCAGAGCATATGACTCTCGATTTAATGCTTAGATTTGAGAGCAGCCACTGAAATGGTTCATTAACAGCAACACAGCACTTGACCCACTGCCAAGGAAGAGTGGGTGGTCTCTGTCACCGCAAAAATCTTTTGGAAAATGTTCGTTCAGCGACTGAGAAGCTAAGCAAAACCCACACAGGCTAATCAATACTGGTGTGTTTTAGGCAGACCTTGCAGATCTGTTGCCATTAGCAAGAAGGGCCACAAACAGGCCATTCTTTGGGCTGTATCCCAAAGACTGCAATTTCTGCATATCTCTGCATGTTGTAAGTAATATTCATGCAACTGTGACTGTTACAATTTTGCAAAATCTGCCTCTTTGGGTTTTCTGGCATTTTATATAATTATAAGTATATTTTTGTTGCTCCTATGTCTAAATTCAATAACACAGGAAGTTAATTTATAATCTGAAACTCTACTTGTTACTTTATGTTCTGCATTGGAAAAATGGAAGTGAAGATAAAAAATCCAGGTCCAGATATCAAATTTTTATTTGACTACCATCCAAAGTGATTTTGAAGGGTGAATATATATACATCCCTCCCAAAAATTGTCTTCTAAAAAGAAAACTATCCAAAATGGGTCTTTATTATCAAGTTTTGTAACTAGACTTTTTCAAATCTGGAGATAAATAGTTTATAATTTAATCATTAAACATTTAATCATCTGGGAACAAACTCCTTAATAAAATGTTCTAGACTGAAAACACAAGATGCAAATAGAAAAACAGGCAGGAGATTCATTAATCTGTAAACAATTTGTATAAAGTAACCCTGGTATTGAATCCATTCTGCTTTACATTACTTACTTAGTTCCCTGGATTAGAATAGGAAGTAGAAGGATATATGATGAAAGGCAAGTTCTGGAATAAAAGATGAGTGAAAGTAGAAGACTCAGAAGAGTCTTCTACAGTGGAAAAAGGGAAAAACGAGAATTAGAGATGGATAGAACATTACATCAAAAACATTCAAACATTAATCAATAACTAAACTAAATCAGTCCTGTCACCAATGAAGACCAGCTGTTAGGACACCAAACAACTGCATTAACCCTGGTGATATAATTTGCTGAAAATTACTATTTAAATTCAAATGACAAATTGTTCAAATATACATTGTTTAAGATGCATCCCGAGCAAATTTCAAGCCAGAGAAAGAGTGCAAAAACACTTCATATGTATTGAGCAGTGCTACCCTGCAATGGTCCTGTTGGATCTGAATAAACAGTCTCCTTGTTGAAGAGAGGGGAACAGGTGGGAATTTTCCCTTCCAGAAAACACACAATAGTGAGCTCTGGAATTGAGATGCCAATGTTTCTCTCACAGACTTCTTAGTAACTGAGCATTGCATTACAGATGTTAGCCTAAATTTGCTTGCTCGGGGCAGACATTGGGGCAGTCCAAGATTCCCAACGTAGAGCTGTCCAGTGAGTAAATCATCATGGAGAGTCTCATGGGAGGAAAGCACATCTTCAATTCTTAAAATATCCAGCCTCCTGCCAAGTCTGTCTTAGTGCTCTTGACTATTTCAGTGAGTAGAAGGGATAGTGGTGGGAGAGACATGGAAGAAACACATCTCACAGAGGACTGGTTTTAAGACTCTGGAAGATAGTGTTATAAAGGGTAAGACAATGATTCAACCATTCAGAAAAGTTGTGCTGGTAGTCACTTTCAGTGAAGAATACTAAGACCATAGGATAACCTTGAAAGAAATTATCTACCAGGAGGAGAGGAAAAACCAAGGTAAGTATAGCTGAAAACAGGGAAAATAAGAAAATGCCTTGCTTCTCCGGCAATTTGACACCATGGAGGAAACAGATTTAATTTGTTCAAAGTTTTTCAGAGCTTTCCCTTTTCAAACAGTCATAGATTTAACAGTACTTTTTATTGCCTTTTTCTTTTTGGTGGTGTGGTTTAGAGTTTAGGAAAAAAATCAGAATTTAAGTAACATCAGTTACATTTTTTCAGCATTTTACAGTCCTAGACTCTTAGGATAACAGTTCTTGTTTTAAAAAGAAACAGTAGACTCCTTTCAGACTGCAGCCTTGCTTTCTGTTTCAATATACCAGATCTCATATTTAGTGACCTTCTTAGTATGTTGCAGGACTTCACTTCCCACATATCCTTCATATTTCCAGACCAGTTAGAACCCTATTAATTACATATTTCTGTTCCATTTTATAATTTTTTCAACCCCACTATCATAAAGTTAACTTTCTCTAATTGCTGGATAATCTGATCTAGCATTACTCAAATCCAACCTTTGTCAGAAATTCATATGAAACTCATTAGTCAGCTAAACTGTTGGAATCCCAGAGCAAACATTATTAAATTCAGTGGTGTTTCTCTAGACTTGCAGTAGTTCATAAGGAGGGTCTCATTTGGCATGAAATATCTGAACGATGCTCTTCATCTTGTCTAACTTATTTATTCATTACTACTGCCTCTTAGCTCTGGGGCATTATAAGTTGTTCTAAATTATTGTCACTTAAATATGGGGAGCAGTAGTGCTTTGTGCGACAGGAGTAAAGGACAACAAAAGGAAGAGGGAAACCTTGAGAGCACGGTGCTGAAGAGAATTATGGGAGGAAGATTTTGCCAAGAATAACACACTGTTTAGGAGGCCAAGGGCATCAGTGGAGTTTCTGGGATATCTGAAGGAGAAAAGGCTCCATACTCAAGTGAAGCTGTACGATCAAACACAGGTTTTTTTGCTTTTATGGGAGGAAGGCTCTCTATTGCACTTCCACCACTTTGATTACAATGCCAAAAAATGCTTGATTAAATGCAACAGTTTGTGTCTGAGAGGCTCTCAAATATGGAAACATTTACATATTAAACCAAAGAATAGTAACATAGTTGCTAGGATGACATTTTCTTGGAATTATATGTCCAAATCCTGTTTTCCATCGTGCAACATATCCATATGCTATACACTTGGCACAAAACTATTTCTTACAGAGTTTTCTTTGTTTGTTTGTTTGTCTGTTTCCTCAAACAAGATCAATGTATGGAAAAAGAGCATAAATAAATGTAAGTCTTTCCCGAGAGATGTGCAAATTTTTAGACTTTTTAGTTGATTTTAGATGGGAACATCTGCCTTGGACTCATTTTAGCCTTATGAAGGTTGTCACCCTTCCGAAAGGAATTCCTGTTTCCCTTCCTTTCACACACATATGCACTGCTTATCAGGGCATCTAGAGGAACACACAGATCTGTGTGATTAAGAGAAAAAAAAGGTGGCCTGTCACTCATCATATCCCTCGGATTCAACAGAAAGGAAATTCATTTTAGTGAGCATTGAAACCAAACAATAGCAAGTCTGCAGCTGTTTCAGGGGTCTGATGTCAACAGTGCTAAACACATTTTTATCTCATTTGAGATTTATTGAAAAAGCAGAGTGCTTGATAAACAGTGGCTGACAAAAACCAAAACAGATTAGCTCAGCAAGTAAAATGGGATGAGAGGGGAATTGTGCCACATATGCTTTGGAATCTATCAAATAAATCCATTTATTATAAAATATTAGCTAGCTGAAAAATAATTTCTGTTAAGATTTATCCCTAGAGTTGCATTTCCTGGTCTGTGTTTAGAAATTATAAGTTTAGTTTTGACAAAAATGCAGTTTTTTGAGATTTGTTGCATTTAAACGTTAGAATTTAGAGCAGTTTCATCAACGCTTGTTCATCTTCTTGGCTGACAAACCAATCTCCCCCTCTCAGAGTGACAATGCTCAAAAAAGAAAAAATCCTCTATACTTCGAAGCTTTCGGAGGTGACATAGTAAAGGATAAGCTGTAAAATCTTTTTGCTTGCTTTGTAAGAGGCAGCATGATCCAATTGCCTTTTCTATTCTCTACATGGGATCTTCCTGTTTTCTTTAGCTCCCACACTACTCTTTTTTATCTTCTGCAGAAAATCCAGATGGCCAAGATTTAGGACAGCCCATGCCTGGTGACTAATGCCTAATGGAGAGGATGTTACATTGCCTGAAGAATAGGCAGCGCGTAAACAATCAAAAGATTGTTTACACTGTCTGCCAAAAAAAAAAAAGAGAGAGAAACTTCTGAAAATTACTTTCACAGCATCCAAATCCCACCCTCCCATTCACAACATTCTGTAACCCTCTGAGGATCTTTCAATGCTCTCCAGTATTCCTTAAGAGCAAAATGCTTCAGGGCTACAAAATGCATCCAAAAAACAAGCCCCCAAAACATTTAGCAGTCATCAGCATTTAGGGATTTTCATGAAAATGTGCAGTATTGGACAGCTCATTTAAACATGAGAATGGTCAGCCACTGGTCAAACTTAGACACAGGGCAGTAAGTGGACCACCTGATAGCACTGCAGGAGTCCTTAGACATGGAGATGAATGAGTGTCCTATGTCATTGCCAGTCGGGGGACCAGGAACCAAGGCAGAAATGCAGACTCCACATGAAAGATTGTCAGGGACTGAAAGACTGGTGAATTGTGTGAGTTAAATCTTCCCACGGAAGGGAGTGGGAGGAGGAGGGAGGAGAAACTTGCTTCCTCTAAAGGATCAAAGCAGAAAAGTAAATCCCAACTCATGAACAAAATGCAGTGCATCATCTTAGGATAAGTCTGTGTTAATAAACTGAATTGCACCAAAGAACATTTCTGAGCACGCTTCACACTGTCAAAGGAGTTTGTGACATGGCTTTGGCTTAAATGAAATATTCGCTGAAATATGACCGTACAGGCTGCTGGTTTTGGCATCTGCAGTGTATACGTTCAAAAGAAAATCCGTCCATATGAAGGTGACTAATATCTCATGAAGAAATATCTTAAGGTCGATAAAGAACACCAGAGAAATAAGGATTACAGGTATCACACCTACCTATAAATATGATTGAAATCAAGGGATCCTTACATACTTTTCAAAGTAAAAATATAATACCAGGATTTACAGATTAAGTCAGTTTGCAAATTTCTGCTCCATTGAATGGTTAACACAGGCAATAAACAGAACTGTAAACTGACTAAAAGATTGATGTTGTGTTGGAAACAGTGGGGATTAACACAAATGATAAAAAGAAAGAAGAAAAATTATGGCAATTAATATTCCATTTGATGTCTCCCCCTCTGGGAAATTAAGATTAAAAGACTTATTACATGATTTTTCAGAAATTATATTCCTTTGCAATTAGCTTTTTTTTTTTTTTTGCCCCTTTAAGGCAGTACGCACTTCATGGTGTCTGGAGAATTCTTTTCCTCCAATTACCAGCCCCTGCTCAAGAGGAAGATACTGGCAGTCAGTCAGGACTTCCGCACCACAAGAACACTATCCCCAAGAAAAAACAGTGGCCACTCTGTTGTATAGTGACCTACTGGGAAAGATCTGCTCTTGGTTTCTAAGTTTGGACAAGTGAAAATAAGTGAAGTGTATTTGTTACCTGCAAGATTAAGGAAAACAGAAGCAATGTTTTCTGCCACTGACACAGCTAAGACCTTTTAACTGTTGCACAATAATCTCCAAACCCATGACGATATGAACTACAGTGATCCCAAATGTAAATGAGTAACCAAGCAGCTTTTGAAAGGAAGAGAAGCATATTTATGGATTGATTGCATGCTACAATACCAGATAATGCTATCATACAAACAGCAAACATTCCCTAACTGCTACCTCATGATGTTGTTTTTACTGCTGAGGACTCAGAGTGGGAGCCAGAGGATATCCAGGCATGACAGTGAATCACAGCATCGCATCCAATAGTGCACGCAAGGTAATGCCTCTCCTCATTTTACCACTGCAGGACAGAAAAGGGTAGGCTGTGTTACTACAAATGGTATTTTGGAGAACAGAACAGATCTGTGATCACAGGTCACCCCCATTTACCTCTGCACAGTGCTCACCCTGTTCACCTTTAAAAGCTCACTCTCTCAAAGGTCCAAATTCTTCAGTGCAACTGTAACTGCTTTGCAAAACAAAGCAGCCTTCGTCTGCTTTATTGAGCTTCTTAAGAATTTTCCTTATGTAATGCAAAACTCAGTTAATCCACAGACATGAAAGCAATGCCTTTGCTATTTGAACATTTCACATTGTTGGTAGGGGAGCATCTGAGGCAAATGGGCCATGGTTAAACATCTCCTGCTCTTTGAGATATTTGCTTCTTACAGCTTTCTTCAGGCAGCTCCAAAGAGTGCTAAAACCTTGGACTTGCACAAGTTGGATCAAGGAGTGGAGGGTACAAAAGTGAATTGCTGCCACCATTTTACTAAAGTGTGACTTAGTTGTGGAACAGAAGGGTTAAACTCTGAATGTCGAATCTGCACCACCCAGATCACTCCAGCAGGCTTTCCACTCAGAACTATTTTAGCCAAATATATTTTCATTTCCGAATGTTTTTCCTGGATTTGAGCAGCAACTGAAGAACAATACTGTTAAGTTAAAATAGACATTAAAATACCATGCACTCTGCTGCTGGTGTAGCTTTTTACATTCATTAGACATATTTCTATCCTGTTTGATTGTGCTATTATTATTTTCTTTCATTCTTTTTCCAGCAGCTACCTATAGTTACACCTGATTACAGTTATTGTTTCCACTCTTGCTTTTCTAGGGCAGTGTCCGAAAAGGCATTTTGCTTTCCTATATGTAATAAAACATAAACAACAACAAAAAAACCAAAAAAAACCCCAAAAAGCAAAAAACAAAAACCCTCCCCCCAAACAAAAACTCCAATAAAGAAACAAAAAAAAAGAGAGAGTGCAGAAAGGATCTGCCCACTAAAATAACAACATGCCCCTGACAAAGGAGTAGCAGTGAAAACCTACCATCCAGGACTTCCAAAGGTGACGCTGGATCAGCAGATACATCACATACAGAAGATTAATATCTGTATATATCTATTTCTTATTGCAGAAGACAAGACATAAAAATTGAAGCCTTTATGAAAAACAAATAATACATTCTATAAGCAGTTTTATTAGTGCAGTATTTGTCAACAAGGAACTTTTTGCTATCCTGAAACTTAAATTCCTTATTGGAAGGCAGCACTTATTTAACACTGAAGATGAAAAGTTTTCTACCATAATGACCTGCAGCTGAAATCAAGGACTATTCAGCAGCAGAAACCTCCTCTAAGATTCAAGAGAAAAAAATTTGAGGTCCCTCAGGTCTGTAATGCTGTTATTATTATTGTCCTTTCCCATCTTCTCTAACAGACAGGCAATATTTGGCAACTCCTCTGGAGTCCTAAATCTGGATTTGATGACTATGGAGAAGAATGTCAGTGTTGAGAAGACTAGAGCTTCTTTATTTACTGCAAACTTGACCATGTTCTCTTTGCAGTAGCTGCAAAGCAATTCCTACTACAAGAGAAATAAAGATTCTTGTAGCCCCAGAAGCACCAAGAGAGCAAAATGAAAGGGTGAAGGAGCACATGGGCACTACACTGCCTTGCTCCATGCTCAGAATCTTCTAGGACTGATGGGTTCCTATGCAGCTCACAGAACACTGCCAACCTGTTCCTCGAGGCACTTGTGCGGTAACAAGCCTGACCTTTTAATCCTTCAAACTTTCATTCAGTCATGATACTGAAGGATATTTTCACTATCTTATATTAAGTATCAGACTGAAGTGCTTCAGCTGATACTCAGGGCTGTCTACATAGATAATACAAGGCATCAGTGAATCATGGGAAGAGATGAAGTTTGATATCTCTCCCTTCATGAGACATTCAGTCAGCTCAAAGCTTTCTGCCTTAACCCAGAATGCCTAAGTGCATGAAACATTGTCACTTATATTACTGAGATTCAAGACATTAACATAGTTACAGGTGAGGACTCTTCAAGATAAAATAAAATTAATTTCATCTTCCCAAGAGAAAATCACTTACACAAAATAGAATCCAGACTAATCTAGTCCCTAAACAATTAAAAAATCCAAATCCTCCCACTGACGCAAAGCATGAAGAAAGAAAAGAGTACTACAAAAAAAGAGAGAGAAAAGCATCACAGTATGTGTTAACGTCATGGTCTACTATATCTTTTCCTTTAATACATTCTGCAACATTGGGAAATCCAGGGTAATCTCATTTAACAGGTGGCAATTTAATATTAAAATTCAAAGACTCAAAACATATACAGTCCTCAGACCCCTATTCTCAAGTTTAAGTATAAGCTTAGTACTATAGTCTTACAGTCCTAGAGCTTAGATAGGTCTCTTAGAACAGAAGTCTGTGTCATTGACACAGGTCTTCTAAGCTCAGCACTAGATTACTTCTTGGGTCTACTGGGGAAGTTTTCTTCTAAGACTCCTTTGAACACCTGAATGTGTTCTTTATCAGATGATATTATGTAAGCCCTCTTCATAAAACTAATCTTAAAATCATGGACAGGTTTCTAAACATAACTTGTGTGTCCAAATATTTAAATACACTGTTAGGAAGAAGTGATGCAAAAGACACAGAGAAAACAGAACAAAACAGAATGGAATGGAACGGAATGGAATGGAATATGCCAGTCAGAAGGGACCTACAAGGATCATTCAGTTCAACTTCGTGACCTCTTCAGGGCTGACCAAACCCTACAGCATATTATTAACGGCATTGTCCAAATGCCTCTTAAACACTGACAGTATGAGGGCATTGACCACCTTTCTAGGAAGCCTGTTCCAGTGCTTTAGTCATGGGGCGCAGAACTGCACTGAGCATTCCAGGTGAGGCTGCACAGCACTGAATACAGACGGCTAATCCCCTCTCTTGTGGCTGGCAGTGTGGTGCTTGAGGCTCTCGTGTTGCCTTTTGCCCTCCAGGCTAGGAGGGCACACTGAGGGCTCACCTTGAGCCTGATGTTGACAACTACTCCCCATGATAATTCCTATGACATTTCCATAGGTAAGCTCCTCATCATTTCCAAAGATCTCTCACTAGCATCTTGCAAACTGGAGGAAATGAACAATGGCTATACTACGACCTGTGGGAATCTTCAGATCAAAACCTCCAATAATCATGGCCATTAACATCCTTCAACATAATGATATTTAGTAACGATATCCTTGCGAGATGATCTGAATTAATAGGTCCTTAGGGGAAAGATATGAGACCAAAACCAAAAAAGTCCATGATAAGTACTCAAAATCTAAATAGGCACTACTCAAAAATCAAAGTGTTATGGAGCCAGAGGCAGTAGCCATGTGTATAGAAAGAGGTAGACATTAAAACAGATACATATATATTGAAATTAAAATAGCATTATCAGTCTTTTGTTCCAAAGCAGAGAAAAAGTCAAGCAAATAATTTTTTCCTTCCCAATTTCCTGTGTGGACTGTCTGCACGGAATTTTTTTTCCAGTAGACAGAAAATGAAAGTGATGTGACTATTCCAGGTGGGCGGCAAGGGGTCAGCTTTTCTGTCTTCCAGGTGAAATATTGTGTTTTCCACATACTTAAAAGTTCTTCTTTAGATATTTATGTGTTTTAAAAAAATAGGGCTGTCAATAAAATATCAAGGTAAATTCCCATTGAATTGTTCTGTACACAGGAGCTCAAAAATCATTCGAAGTAAAACGGCTTAAAAGTGCACCCAGGCAGCAGCAGCGAGGGCAGTGTTTGAAAAGAATTCATTCTGCTCCTGCTGAGTCAGTGTTGCATGACTGCTTCTAAGAGCCTCTCAGTCCCCAAACTCACCTGGATGGGGAAAAAGTTACAGCACAGCTGCCTTACCAAAACAGAATGGGGAGTATCATCCTGTCACTCTGGCTGCAGCCATAACCAAGAATGGGGAGCAAACTTAACTTTTCCAATTCTTATTCTACTCCCCCTTTCCAAAAACGACAAAATTGCTAGGTTACAATCTATTTCACAGTAGCAAATCAGGCTTCCCAGCTCAACATCCAAATGCTTTATTTGCTTCCTGCCAAAACAAATATCTTTGGAGAAGATAAGGTGTCCTATGAAAATATCTAATCGTTAGTCAAAAGAGAAAATCAAGGTTCAAGAGATACCAGAAAAAAACAGGAAATAATGACACATTATAAATCCATTATGGGCCAAAAACCTGATGGGAGAGCAGTAGGTCCTATAGAATTAGAAGTAAAAGCAGAGATCTTCAAGGCCAACTAAAAAAGTTCTGACAGCTTCAGACAGAGAATGAGTATGAAGACTAGATTATTTAGCCTACCGAAGAGACGGTAGGTATGAGAAGGGGCGTCAACAAAAGGACGTAATAGAAACCTGTGAACCAATGGGTAGAAGGGAGAAGGTGACTATACCTTGACTGTTACTTACCTCTTTACAGAACACATTTGTATGAAATGAAAATACAAGGTGATAGACTCAAAGCAAACAGGGGATTCTTCTTCAGCAATGGACAGCCTCTAGGCATAGAACCTTGTAAATACCACACGCTCACTATGATTTAGAATGAATTTAGGCAAATTCAGGGAAGAAAAATGATGCCTAGTAGCCTTCACTCACATGATTAATGCTTCTGTTGGCTAACGGAATTCCTGGCCACAAATTCCTTGAACCTAGATCACTGTTCTTGAAAAGAATTTTCTTGCAGTTTCCCTGCTGTCATAATATTGCATGGTGCTGGCTAGTGGCCACTTGCAGAAACCAGTTCAGGGAACAGAGGACCTTTCTTCTATGTCTTGCTGAATTACCACGTGTTCAATATTCACATTTTTCTTTCAGACTGGTACAAACAGATATACGCTGCTGTAAAAAGAGAAAAGAGCTATTTAGATATGCTGGTAACCTCTAGTTTTTCAGCAGTGGCAATAAGACTATGGCCTGATTAGGCACCTGTAAAATACACTAACATTAGTTCCATAAATTTCAGAGGGATCCTAATTTATGGATTTATACCATCACACTCAGAAATACCATGTAAGTGAACACTTGTGAAATAGATTTACATCGGTATTCAGTTCTCTGGCCTGCGGGCTCTGAAAGTTCAGAGGAACAAAGTAAGATGAGAGCTGTTTCGAAAAGGGAAATGGTTGCTTGGAAAGTCCTGTACTGTCTTTCACCTTGCAATGTTTTCAGCACATTACTTAACAACAAACAATCCAGAAAGTGAACTTTGTTCTGTATTATCACACTGGAGTTTTCCCATGTGCAGCCAAAGCAAGCTCTAGGATCCCAAAGGCTGACTGCATATTGATTTTACAACAGACTGCACATATTTCTGAGTGTACCAATGACAGCTTTTACCATCAACACACCTCAATTTCCAGCAAAGTTAGAAAGAAAACCTTATCCATCTTTCAGCTGAAGGATTTCTCCGCTTTCGACTGTTTCTGATTAACCAGCTCATCTCCAGGTGCTTGCAAGTTACATGCCTAGTATCTGAGATAAACAGGTCATTTTAAGATAACTTTTTTCCCTTCAGAAGCAATTTGCTGAGTCACTTATACCCATCCCTCTGAGTAAAAGAATAATGGATCACATGAATCCTTCTAGATATTTAGGCTTTGGCAATTATACTTTTTATTACACAGCTGATAGAGTACAGCAGTTTTCTTCTGCACATTTGCTTGCCTACAACCGAAAACATTCTTTCAGGCCGTAGTAATTATCATTATCCTTGACAAAGTCTCACATAATTCAACCATGCAGGGATCTTGTGTCCTCTTTTGTCCCAATGAACTATCCATTTTGACATGAATTACAGGAACTTCACTGGACGAGACACAAACACATACCATTCCTGATCTAGAACTGTATCTGTCTTTGTATTCTGCATCTGCACAGTGCCCATTTGAACCTGGATGGCAGTTCATGAGAAAAGTGAAGTTCTTTTTATTATTGCAATAAACGATAAGCACAGCTCATCAGTCCCTAAACATCAGAAATAAAAGCAAAATTCTCAGTAATTTTGACCGCAAAGACAATTTCTTCTGCAATGATACAAGTAATTAAGCTAATAGTTTTTAGCTGTTGCTCATACTTGCTTAATGCCTGTCTGTTTATCCCAGCTGTATCCCACAGGCGTGAGAGCAGCACACGGATAATATATATGTTTTAAAAAGCTAAACACATCTCACAACATTTGAGGTTTCCAAGACACCACCTGGTGCGTGGTCAAGTTACAGAATATTTAGCTGTCCTAAGAATTTCCCTGATCTGTGATAACCATGGCTAAAGTTTATCTCTCATTTCCTGCCCTATTCCCCTCATCAGCTCCAACTCCTGATTACCCCGTTTAGCACTAAAGTCAAGCCTGAGTGTGCCACAACTTAGGAACTTTGGGACAGCTTCTGCCCCATCCTTGAGGCTGGCTGCTTCCTGCCTTTTCCTCTCTCATGTCTGGCATGAGTTGAATGAATCTCAACACTGGTTGTCTAAATACCATGAGCCTAGAGACCGCTTTACTACTCAATACTAAGCCCTTTTTAGTGAGACAAAAAATAGCAGAGAACTCCAAAACGACCCCAATTTAGTTACTTCAGTTGCACTCCATTTTCTTCACTAGAAAATGTGTCTAATATTTCACTTCTTCTCCACATCTTTTTTGTGAGTGTACAGGCTAAAGCATTCATTAAGTTTGCAGTTAATATGTATTGTCTGCCAGCTGTCCCTGAGAATATATTCGCCTTCCAGCAGGGCTGCTTTGAGCTCTCTAGCACCCCTTTCAAAGTGTCACCCTTGCACTGAACTGTGTTGCAATCAACTAAGGGCAGACTGTCGGTTTATAAACATTCCAGTTTCAAAGCACCAGAATTGTTTTATATTCCTTTGTGGAAAGGAACCTGAAGCCAGTAAATCGGCTACTGAATTGAAATGTAGTGAGAGGAGCATGGCAGAGAGCATGCTGCTTTGGAAGTGGAGGCAGGCACTGGCGACACAGGGGATTTAGAGCAGGCTCACCTAGTTAGGCACAGCCTTGCCCTACAAACTTGGCCATGCTGTCTTCTCACACTGCATTTGACGCTCTTAGCCAAACTCAGCTCCACGGTCTTCCTTGTTCCTAGATGTTTTACCAAGCAACCTTTGAATGAAAGACACTGTGCATGCACGACAGTTCTACATTTAAAATCCAGACTTGGTTGTAGTCTACACAGGCAGACTGTATTTTGTCCTGCAGAACTGGTGACTACATGCAGGCCTAAGTACACAACTTTCACTATATGAAATCAAGGCCTTGGGGCACGCTATACAGAGACAGAGCAGAAGATTAGTAATGAGATGTAGAAGGTAAAGCAAAGGTTCCTTGTTCATTGAGTTCAAATTATGAGTATTTCAGGTTGTGGTTTTTCACAGGTGTTCATGTGAGCGTGGCATCTGAATACAGTTAGAATTCAGTGTAACTAAAAATATTAATTTACATAGGCCTTTTTAATGATCCTAGGATCCACAGGTTTGTTTTTATCAACAGGAACTTCTTCCATGTCAGTTTTGACTGATATTTGAAGAACCGTCTTCCTAGACTCCTCATTCTCTTCTAGTGCAAGAAGATTGCCCCAAAACATAAAACACACAGGCTGCCTTATGCATTTACAAATGCAGTGAGCCTCATGACTGCAGAGAATCTTACCTGCAAAATGCTGTAGAGGGGCAGATTTTTCTTAGGTAAAGGAGCAAGGAACCCAGCAAAAAAGGCTGTAAAACCAAAAATGGTAATTTTCACAGGGATGGCATTTGTCTTAATTGTATATGCAATGGATGGTTTATGTGCCAATCAGGTCTTCAGATGCAAAGGCACATTGTTTTATCAAGGAAAGGAAAAATTTGACTCACTGTTTGTAGTAGAAGTAGAGACACGGAGGACACAAACAAAGAGAGTGGTGAGTGAAAACCTACACAAGCACTTCTCTCACAGAAATCTCGTGAAGAGGATGCACACCCATGGATGTGGACCTTAGAACAAGAGAATTGATGGGAGGTGCAGCTAACCCACAAATGGCAACATGCACAATGCAGTTCAGAGTTATTACTCATTATAAATGCACTAGTTGCTTTCCTAATTATTGTGAGCTGTAACAAAGTTTTGTTTACATGTGGATACTGTTCTGTCTTTATTTTATTGTCCACAGAAATTTCACATCACCTCTGTTTTTCTGCATCCTTAACAGAAGCCTGTTTGGTATGAGTAGATAGCAAATTATTTTTTTTTGAGATACAGCTGATGGGATTAGAAAATTTGCTACTACTCCCATTCAAAAGTGAAATCAGCTGTCTCCAGCTCAATCTCCTTTCAGAGCATGTCTGTTTGCTTTACAGACAAAGGAGACCAAAGCCTTACCTAAGGAATGTGTTTACACATCTTAAATACCTGAAGCGGCTCTCATTCCTGAGTCACACAGTACAAGTAAAATTTTACGGGCCAATTAGAAAATCAGAGTGTGATATCACTTGGCCACAGCTGCCTCTGCATGGATAGATAGAGATATCAGCAAATTAGTTTGCTTAAAGCTTGGCTACACAAAAAATAAGGGAACCTCACAGGAAGTACCAAGATAAGAATTTGTCTAGGACCATGCTGACAAATTTTGTTTTGAAATTGACTAAAATGGTTTAAAAGCATCTTATTTATTTTTCTCACTTTTTTCTCTCTGGGTTTTGGTTTGATTTGGTTAATTTGGGGAGTTTGCTTTTGTTTGGGTTTTGCAGGGGAGGAGGAGGGGGTATGTTAGCTATAAAGAATTCCTGGTTACTTTCTTAGGCAGACATTTCTGCCTCTTTGCACTTCCAAGAGCAGGGTAGCTTTGGTATCAGTACCCAGTTTTAGCCTATTTGCTGAAGGTTTGCAAAAACATTTGTGCCCAAGTACAAATATATTCAGGGTGACTCAGCTGTGATTTTCCACAGCAAGTATTGAATTTACATGCAAATTTGGAAGCTTGTGTAAATAGTCAATGAGCCCAGAAACTAAGGAAGAATAGAGGGGGACGGTTGCATATTTGCCTGAGACCAAAACCCGTGCATCACGAATTCTGCCCAAGTCACATAGTCAGTGGGAGTTGAGCCAGTGGCACTGGTAGCATGTATCTCTTCAAGTAGACAAACATCTTACTGTCTCCTCACACTAGCAAACTTACATAAGCAGGCAAGATGTGGTGTTTATTCCAGCAATGTGTCATTCACTCTGACTTTAAAATAGGGTTGAAAATAACTTTCAGAGAAATCAGTCTTGTATACTAGACTCACATATTGTGCTCATTGTAACTAGCATATTATTTATTTCTAATGTATTTACATACCATCTTTTTGGTTGTGACTCTCTGCTGGTGAGCACAGTTAAATAAAAAAAAGGCAGTGACCTCATTTCCAATCTTGCAGGAGAAAATTATTAGCTAGCCCTGACTATTATCCTTGAACAGGACCCAATCACAAAATATTGAGCATTGTAAATTTCTATAACAAGCAATACCATCTTTCAAGATTTTGGAGATAGTCGTGGACACAGGAAATACAAACGCCACGTGAGGAAGTTCTATCACATGTTTAATGTACAACCCCCACTATCCTGAAAGCAGCTTCCTATATCAAGAGCACATCTGCTCACAGAACAAAGACATGTCCACAAATTAGTGATAACGTGCATATTACATGTGCATCTTGCACTCATTCAGTAGCCACAGATGAATGGTATCCATTCAGTGGGGCTGCAAGAAGAAATTAAGTCTGCAGCTGAATATAACCCTTAGGATCTCAGTGGCACACACTGGAAAAGCCAAATTCCCTGTCATTTCCTCAATACTTTCATCTAGCAGTGTTCCATTTTCAGTAAGAAAAGGTGGGAGATTAAAAAAGAAAAACACAAAAAGAATGAGGAGAAAGAGGCAGAAGGATGATTGCATGCTGTAAACAATCTCCATATGACACAGGGTTAATTTACTTCTATTTCGTGCAATTTTGGTGAATCCATATCCTAAAGAAAATTTTAAAAAAAGTGAATCCGAAGAGAGAGAAAAGTTGGATCAGTATAAATTTTAAAAACTGCGTTCAGCCTCCTGCCTCTTGGTTGTAGAAACCAGAACTTTTTAAAAATAACATTTGTTTTCTTGGAAGGCTTTTATTAGGCATGCAAGAAAATTGAGGTAAAGTGAAATCTCCATTGGAAATAAAATAAAGAAGGGACACTACTCACTTGTAAACAAGACTTTGTTACAGTTAACAGCAATTATGAAAGGACCTAATTACCCTGGGGTTAGCTCAACTGGTGAGAGCATGGTGCTAAAAAATTCTAAGTCTGTGGGTTCAATATCCATATGGGCAATTTACTTAAATTTAGATTTGATGGTCCTTGTGGGTCCCTTTCAGCTCCAAATGATCTGTGATTCTGTAATACAGTGATAACAAACAATAGCTGTAAGTTGCACTATGTGTGTGGGTCAGTCGCACCTCTCATTACCCTCAATCCAAAGCAGCCCTGCTGGCTTCAGTGCAGAAGGGTTAGAATCAGACACTCTTTTTTCCCACAGCCATGAACCCCTCCTGGGAGAAGTCTGTGAAGGAAAATTCAACTCACATTCACATCTTTCCTCAGAAGCATATCTCTATTCCGTTTTCAAAACTCTAATTCCAAGGAGTTGGACATTGTCATCACAATTGCTATCGCTGATGATATTGTCAGTATCATCTGCCACTGTCATTTTGTAAGGAAGCCTTGCTTTTCCTGCTGGCATTCCATGATGCAAGGAAGCCTTCAGACCAAACCTGAAAACAGCACAGTTTTACAAATAGAGAGGATGTGAGGGCATGTGAGAACAATAGAGAGGATTTCTGCAGCCGAATCCCTTCAGGGTTATCTTTACAACCTGCATTTTTAGCTGAAAAAATAAAAAGAAATAGCAAAAACTCACAACCCTCCCCCAAAACAAACAACTGAAAAAGAAAACCAAAACCTTCCACCAAACCTAAAACAAAAGCAGAAAACTGAAAGAGGAACTAAAGAACCTGAAATAGTTTAGAGAAGGAAAACAGAAATACTGGTCCTTAGCAAAGACTAAAACCAGACAGTCAGGATTCCTCCTTTATATGCAACTGTCAGGATAAAAAATTTTGATACAGTACGTAGCAGATATGATTTCATGGCATGAACTACAATGAGTTTTGGTGACTGTGACTTTCCTGTGAAAGATTAAAGTGCATGTTACTGTGAAGTGTGCCTGGCACAAGGCCCTGATCATCCTTTGGTGCTGCTCTGAACTCATACTGATGAAGAGTTTTTGGTATCTGCACTAGCTCTCTCTCTGACACGGCTGAATTGTCTTCCCACGCTGAAAGATGGTGTCATGCACTTTTACAGGGATTGGTCTTCCAAAGAGACAAACTCAGGTGGAAGACCAAGCCCATGGAGCTTTGCACCGGTAAGAGTGTCGTGGTTATTTTGTTTACACAACTGGAACTCCAGAAGTCTACATTAATCCCCCACTAAGGAACATGCCAGTCAAGCATGTGCACATGGCCTCTGTTTTGAACAGTGCTCAGAGGGAATAACACAGCCTATGCTGCCTTTTGTAAAAGTAAACAGATATAACCCAATTGTCAGAGTGCAGGACCTCTTCTGTGTTGGCCATGTCTCAAAACTGTGCTGGCCATATCTCAAATAGTTTCTTAAGAAGCTGCATACAATCTTTAAGAGCAGTTTGTTTTATGCTGTAGAAGTTTCCAGTTTGGTCACCTGTGTGAGGTAATGTGGAGGTCACAACACAAAGAAATCAAACTATTTGTAGCAGATGTGGCTTTAGCAATCTAAGATGTTACTGACTTCAGCCACTTAATTCAGCCAGGAAACTGGAGGTGAATGCTGGCTTCAGATAGACCTTGTCTCACACTTAAATTAAATCGTCATTTACTTAATCTTTCATTAATATACAAGAATGAAATATGACTGAGAAGATCATGCAACATCGATTTTGTCAGTGTATTTATGAAGACAGAAACATCAGTAAGAAATATAGTTCGGACAACAAATGTGAGAGGTTCCCTAAAGTGTTATCTAAATGTGCATTCCTAGATACAATAAGTGTGAAGCTACTTGGGATGGAAAGGCACAATGCCTTAACCCAAAAGTGATAATAGTTCTAAAGGCAGGACTACTTCGTGAAGATATTTTGTGTCAGCAGTCGTACAATAAAAAAAAAAATTATATCCCCAAAATGTTTTAAACTAGGTTCTGATACAACAGTTACATGCAAGCTTCTTGAGCAGATTTTCTCCACTTAATATACTGAATAATATTTTCATAAAACAGTGATCAGACATCATTAACTTTCCCTTCGAACATATGAACAACTTCAGTGATATTTATTACTTCTTGATTTCTCTTCAGGCCGATCACTTTCTGAACTAGAAGAAAATAACTTATAACAAAAAGTGGTTATGTATCAAATGACTAGAACACATGTATTCCTATAAAGTAAAAGATTTGGGTAACAAATGAACCAACCCAAAAAGTACATCAACATGGTGAACAGGATGAACAATACCAGCAAACCCTGAGATCACATAAATAAAATTTGATTTGTATAGGATCATCAGTAGAAGTAGTACACACCATAGCTACCCGCCACATCTAGTAAAGCAAGTTTTCAGAAGCCTTAATGAAGCAGCTGCCAGTTTTAACTATGTATACTAATGCACATTAACTTTGAAGCCTACCAGTTGAAGTAGAGTGGAGTAACTATGTCAACAAAATAAAATTTAAGATTCTCTTGTAGGACTCATCCAATGCTCTTTTTATCAAAGGATGCTTTTTCAGTGGTGTGTTTCTTTATTTCTAATGAAAATAGTAAGCAATAAATTTGTGATATAAAACTCTGAACAAACATAATGTAAGCAGCCTGAGTTTATATTCACCTTCATCTTTACTACAGTAATTTTTGTTTCTTGAAAATGAGATTAGAGAAAAATAAAAACATGAGGACATTTGAGATTGATGTATTTCATCACAGGTGAGTCTTCCAGTACCCACCAAAGCTGAAGTCTCTTCTTTTCAAAAAAGAGGATGTCCAAGGCATCTCCGAGGATAATAAATAAACTAATTATTTGGCACCGTAAAGCAAAGTCACAAATAGGTCTGAAAGGAAAAAGAATTGTAAGACTCACTTTCCTATTTAATAAGCAAGAGCATGAAATTATTAATAGCAAATTTTCCCTTCAGTTTTTCGTTTCCTCGTACACATCATTTGCTGGAAATGGAACTTGAACCATATGAAAGGTGACAGACTTCAAGTGACACTGCAGCAACAACACATGAGGAAGAATGGCAAAGGAATATGATAGAGAAATTAAGGGGATGGTTTAGGAATTTAACACTTGACTTCAGAAAGTTTTGAATTCCTTAAAAGGCTTCCATACATACTCTGAAACACTTTTCTGTGCAGGAAAATACATGTTTTACTATTTCTTAGATCTCTGTAAGTCATATATTGCTTACAAACATCTGTTTGATTTCAGTTTGCTTAAGAAGTTCCCAGGAGCTTCCCCACAGAGCTTGGGGAGCTGGTCCATTCATTTCTCTCTAACTTTCATGTGAGACTAATGGTATACACAATGCTGAATCAGCAGGACCTGTAATGCAGGGCTTCTGCAAGAAAGGGTGCTTCAGGAAAACAGTGGCCTGCCCAGCCTACTACTGGTTTTGGCAGAAAGATCATAATGCTGAACTGTCACACATTATTCAGATCACACAGGACTAAACAGGCAGCCTGGTGGCAGCGACTTTAACAGTCTAGAGCCAAATCCTATGCTTTTGGGTCAGAGCTCCTATCACCTTTGATAAGAAGAGAGAGTCAAAACAGGAAATAGATCCCCAGCAGCTGTGGACCTTTTCTTTAAAGCAGGCGTGTTGAAATGAACTTGCAAATTCCCCATCCACATTTGATCTACTATTTTAGACAAACCAAAGAAAAGGGAAGGATATGTTTGCGGGGAGGCTGCAGGTAGTTCATTCCAGGTTTAAAAGACCTTGGCATCAGATACTAAGTGAAAATCAAAGCAAAAACAAATTAAAAATTCCTCTTGATCCTTCTGGATGAGCTGTTGTCGACATTGATGATATAGCAGCATTCATCAATGTCTTGAGGAGGAAGGAAATCTCCTTACCTCTCCTTTCACAGAGGAACTTTTTTAAAGAGCACACAGATCCACAGACATGACTCCTATCCTAGCATGTAAAGCCCACATCTAGAGTTAACAGTTGGATTTTTGTAGTCTGCAGTTTTGAGGTCAGGCTGTTTCTCAGTGGTAGAACAGCAGATGTGCACTGGATACACAAATGCATGGCAGCAATTTTGTGCAGCAGCCTTGCATGACACCTTCAGTTTGTCATTAAGAATTTGGGAAGTAGGTGGTCAGTCATCTGTCATTTATGTAAACGTGAGGTTTGTCTTTCTGAACAAAGAGTCCGTTTCATTGTTAACTGCAACTCCAGGAATATACTTCCAGGACTATTTCTTGTGGTCAAAGACCCAACTACTGAGCTATCATTACTCTTCACATTTAACAGTCTGTACAGCTGCATGGGAAACACACCAGGGCAGAATTTCATAGAAGTCTTGAAATGGGTGTTCACTTTTAAAATATAGTGTTGTCTTACTGATATCTTACTCTAGCATCAATCTAACTTGCAATGTAGATTAGGCAGTGGTAATAAAATAAAGGAGAAAGATTGATTTCACAGCCTTAGGCTCAGGATATCCAGTCTTCTCTACTTTGACTTTACTGATAGGAGATACCCATATAAATAAGTTCACAAATCCGGTGAGATTTAAGTGTAGATAAATGAAATGCTCTGATGTCAAACCAACATTATTTCTCACTGTCAAGGCTTGTGTACTCACTGAAATAACCAGAAATCCAGTGTACTATAATGCCATAAAATAAGATAGATTACACCACACTTTAATTTGGAAAACTTCAGTAAGCAGAAGACTTAAACCCTAAGGCAATTCAAGTACTTTAATGCTATATATTTTATTCTCTGTTGGAAGGGAAAAGAGTGAGTCATCCAAGCTGATATTTTCCACCACAGACATGGTTAAATTTCAGAGTGAACAGGTCTCTAACTGCAAGCGTTAAAGAAAACATTTTCTGTTAAAATCTACTGCTAAATTCTAACTAACTAGTCCACATAATGGATTTCCTATGAAAAAATACGGATGTTAGAAGAAAAGCATTTCTATGCATTTAGGTTGATATCCTGCATCCTACTCCATCAAAAGTAGAACGCAGTAGAAAACTATATTTAGTTATAAGCACTAAGGAAGCTTACACACAGAGGTTTTCTAGAGTGAAAACCTGTAGCTGGTGATGCTAAATGAGCTTTAATTTGAAAGACCACTGCACAGAGTTTAACTGGTTCTAACTGGTGTGATCAGTCCCATCAGATGTATGGTAGACAAGGAAGTTATTTTTCGCTGTATAGCTCATAGATGCCAGGTAGCATCAGGCACTGCCTAACTTAGAAAATTTAACATTGCACATTTATGACTGCATTTTACCTGGTTTTAAAAAGGAAGATAGGACCAAAATATTTACCACAGGTACTGTGTTATTCTATATCTGTACCTCCATTACAGTTTCTGAACAATTAATGCAGATCTGAGCGTCATATGAATGCGTCTCTACTTGCACTAAGCAACAGTTGACTATTTTTCCATTCCAGCTGTTGACAATATCCTAGAGGATAAAAAGTAGAAGATTTAATACACATAGGCAAGTTTTTTGCAAAACGTGTTTTCATTATCACACACCATAATACAACACAGTTAACACTTTAGCTTTTAATTATTTAAAAATATCTTTTCTCTGTGCAGCAATGCAGCAGTTTATCCCTATTGTCATTGAAATACTGTATGCTTAGAATTTCTCTTTGGGAATAGGAATCTTAAAACTAGGTAGAAAGCAAAGTGGACACTTTTTTCCCATAATTTCCCTGTGTTTAGAATTCTTAGTTCCTCCCTCATCTTTAAAAGGGGTAGCACAGCCTAAAAGAAACAAGAGGCACCAGGAAAACAAATTCATCTTGGGCAAACAAAGATTTCATCTTGTCACCTCCATGTGCAGTATATCTTGCTTTATGAGTTTTCAGATATAATTAGTGCTAATACCTATGTTTATTGCATTTTTCATTCTTTTAAGTACATGTTGTCAGAGAAGAATGACAGGTTCCTTTTGGTATTCATTTGTGTAGTGATGGGAGTCGTCCAGACTCTGCACTGCCTGTGCACAATCCCTTTGGGAGAGAAGTTACAGGACAAAACCACAATTCAATTGCACTGTGCTTTGTGCTGTCCTCTTCCCTTGTGGCAAGAAGGCAGGAAGACCTGAATGCAGTTCTGGTTTGCTGGGGGTTTAGCAGCCTTAAGTAGATCTGCTGCTGCTGAGGCTTATCCACCTCCTCGTAATACAACTGGCACATTGCTTCCAAATGTAAATTTTGGAGAAGTAGAACTTTTGCTCGCAGCCATGTACTGTTAAGATCACTCTGCCTGCAAAGCCCGTCAGGGTGGCTGTTGTTATGCTCACCGTCACCCTGACTGAGCTCCCACACCTTAGGGAGAACAGAAAATAATGGGCCTGGGTGGGTACCTAAGAGTCAACACATCCATTTTTCATGTGTTCTTTCTTCAATCTCAACTAAATATCTTCCTGGTAACATGAGATCTTAGGTACAGGCACAAATTTAGTCAATATATATTATTGCCTAAGTGACTAGAAATAAGCAAAAGCTAAAAATAAGTAGTTAAAGGTAGCTAAAAATAAACGATGAGCACAGAAATAATAGGGCTGCAAAGGACATTTTGATGATAAAGTCAGGATCAGGCATGATAAAATCACTTGGACAAGGGCATATTTGGAAATGTTGGTAATTTATGTATGTTGGCTAATCTGATTTAGGCACGCCAACAGTTTTTCAGGTCATCATAGTCAGCCATATTAGTTAAAAAATATCATCATATAATATTTTTCATTCTTTTAGTTTTTCTCACCTATTTTCAATCCATCCAAGAATCATTTTTCCTTGCCAAGTCTTGACTTTAGCTGACATTAACAGGAGATCTAATTCATTAACTGCTTCCATTTCTAGCTTCATTATGACACTCAATGACAGGTTTGTGCTGTACTTTACTGTCACATAAAAATGCATTTATACACACAGTCTGATAATGTAAGGATGTATCTAGAAAGCACTAACCCAGGATAGTGTCAGCTATCCACAGAATTCTGCATTTGAACGTAGAAATGAATATATTGTCTTGTAGAACCGAAACCAAACAAAAACAACCCCCTACAACAACAACAACAGCAAAAACAACAACAAACAACAACAACAACCAACCAACAACATCACTAGGTAAAAAAGAACTGAAACAAGGGTTAAATGCAACTCTAGAAACCTTGCTATAACCTCAAATATTCCCACTTAGGTGGCTGTCCCTCATTATTTGCCTGGGCTTTTCAAAGCTATTGATTTTCCACATCATCTTTTCTCCTAAACAGATACAGACTACATTAATTTCCCAGATGTCATTCTTATCACCTTTCTGCAGTATCAGCCTTCATCTTCACCTTTGTTTCACGTCTTGCTAGGAATTTTTTGTCATGCCTGTACAGATGCTTTATGTTTTACATGTTCTTGCTTATTTACGAACCAAATAACCTGTAATCTGAAACTGAATAATATCCACTTACATTTTACATTACTAATTAAAATATCAGTTGAGACCTCAACACATTTACAGATGTGCTTCATTTTTACTCCAGTGAGACTCCTCCCAGGGGTCAAATGTTCAAGTTTAAACGAAATAAAGACATGGAGCGACCTACTCCACCACCAGGCAATCCTTCGGCAGGCCAGAAGTATGTATTCCGTGCCACTGAGTTGAAGAGACAGAATAAACATACTAGGAGTGTGTCCCACTCACCAGACTATTTGGCATCATAGCAAAGACCTAATCTCTTGGCATTACTCCATCTGGGATAATAATTAAATATTCATTGAGACAAAGAGAAGGAGACAAGGACTTTCAGACTCAGTGGTTAGGGCACCAGTGGGAACAAGGGATTCCAGTCCCTGCTTCACTGAATATTTAATTATTTATAAAGCAGAACATATCCAAAGATAACATTAAGAAAGACCCTCTCAAGAATAGACAACAACCTGCAGATTATTGGTGATGAAACATGGAGTTAAGTCTCTGCCTCTTATTGGACAGGGTAAAGGTTCAAAGCTCAGCCTTTTACAACCATCAGAGTACTCCAAACACTGGGCAGTTGGGTAGAACAACCCTAAACATCACAGTGTTCCCAAAATCTCAGCCTTCTTACATCTCACATCTGTGATTCGGGAGTGCTCAGCTGGATGAATTTGCATCTGCAAAAGATAGCAAGGGTCTTAGCCTTACATCGGAATCTTGGTGTGGCCTGGTAGCTCCAGCTAGCAAACAGTGTGGATAGAAATCCTCTTTTCAGAAGAAACTCAGGGACTGAACACTTAGGCAGCAAAAGCAAGTACAGACAGCTCAGCTTAAACTTTACCACATTGAATCAGTGATGTGCAAAGCATAACATCACAAGAAGAAGTCGTATTTCGACATAAATTTTTCTTTTGTAATTGGATATCATTGTAAATAAATTATTTCAATGTTTTCCATAAGACCTGAAGTTTGGCTTCCAGGTTGGTCTGATAAATATTTAAGTGAGTTTACACTATCATTATTATTTTACATAAATCGCTGCAATTTTTTAAGTGGTGGTTTTCAACAAAATATTTGGCTGCTTATCCATCCCCAGAAAATATATGAATATATTAAAATATTTGAATTTTTTTTTTGTTCTGAAGAATACATTTAGAAAAGTTTATATAAGCTGCTAGACTTGAATTCCCTAGTCTCTGCACGCACACTTTACATGTAAAGTCATAGAATTTCCTAAAAGGGAGTTTAAACTGAAAATAGAAATTTTTCATCTTTTTTTCCTCTTCACCATATACAAGGCAGGTTTTAACCATTTTCTTTAAAAGTACCTCAGATAAAAATAAGATTCTCATCCCATCAGTATAAAAAAAAAGTTGGTATTTGCACCAGTGCCAATACCTGTGTCATGGTTAAACTAAAAATCTGCTGCTTGATCTGAACTTTCTTTTCAACACTTGCTCTGTTGGACATAGACACCAAAAAAAATGGGGGTTCCTTAGGACAGCAGTGCATTCTGTATTGATAGTTCTAGATAGAATTATGGCTATAGCCCTGGGGGCTTGGGGTCCTGCGTTCCTGGTAAGGCAACTGATTTCATCCCTGTGCTTGACTAAATCATCAAGCTCCAGTGAGCCAGACTTTTTCACAAGTATTTTGACACTAACTCAGGTACATTAATATTTAATACCTCTAAATAACTCGTACATGTTCCTTTTCTTCCTGCACCTTTATGTGGGAGTAATGCTGTCTTTTTCCCATGGCCCGGTGTGAAGATCAAATCTTTAAAATGTCTAAAACCTTCTGAAAATCTCACATTGAATACTGTTGAGACCAATAAAACTCACTTGCACTTGCTTATGATTTCCTCAGGCACAACAGTCTCTGCAGAAAATGAATATTTAAAGAATGACCAAGTTCTATTTGGAAAAATATTTGACCAAACCTCAAAAAATACCACTTCATGCTATGTATAACATTAACAAGGTATCTTAGAAAGAAATTCAGTTTCTCTACTGCATATACTGGAAACATGCATCTTGATTCACAGAAAAAAAGAAAGTATGGGAGATGCACATTGGAAAAAGTGAAAAAAGTTATATATTGCTAAAGCGGTGTACATTTATTACAATAAAAATAGTTATATTCAGCAAAAATCTACACAATACCTTCTAATCTTTTGCTATTGTATGAAAGAGAGGACTTTTTGAGCGTAGACTTATGTCTACTTTTATTGCACTACAAAGCTTATATCAAACTAATGAAAAGGTAAGTGTGAATTAATGAAAGGCTAAAATGATACTGTCCATCCTAGTCAGCTAGCAATGATCACTTCCTATCCAAGTCCTACTGTTCTGGATTCAATATTTATTGTTATTTTAAAAAACAATAGTAAAACATGACAATCAATGTGGAGGAATGATACGTAGCTGCAGCTGTGAAGCTGCAGCCACAATCCCAAAAGAAGAAACAAAGGGTGGAGCAGGTTAGAAGTCCCTTGGTACAGCAACCTGCCTGCTGATTCTGTCTCTTAGAGAGCAGGTAGTGTTACGCAGTAGTCAATCCAGCTCTCTTACTGTTACCTGTGTTTTCGATGTGAGCGCTAATGATATGCTAGAGGTGACCCACAGCAAGTCAGGGTGACTCCAGTGCACTGGAGGCTTGGTTGGAGTAATAAAGCTAGAAATAAACACATGAATAAAGGCCAGCCAGGTACAAACATATTTTGAAAATAAGCGATGTTTTGCATCTGAGTAAACTGGAAAGCTTTAGCCTCTTTGACAAAGAAGACCCAAGAAAGGAAGAACTGTAGCAAAAAGTTGGGTCCAGCTCCCAAAGCAAGGGAGGGAAATTTACAGGTACAGATTCTCAGTCCTACAAGGCACAGGTTTAAAATTTGAAAGAGGCAGGTAATAAAATATTACTAGAAATCAAAATATAGTAATAGCCTAGTGAGAGATTTAGCTCCTAGAAGAAAAGACAAGGCATGTAGGAGACCATATGGGAGAAAAGAATAAGACTTATTGGATCATATTCTGATGTCAGGAGTGACAAAATAAAGAGAGGCAGTGATAAACTGTGCATGCAGCCAAAGCCAGTACAGGAATGACATCAAGGAAATGTAGTGGAACTGACTCTGATAAAAGTACTGGTATAAGAGTACAAATTATTCACAAAGAAGAGAAGTGAAATTTCAAGAATATAATTTCAGTATATACACTTATTCTGAGTATCAAGAATAGGTCAAACAGTAAAGAAAATTGTGCAGAAAGAAGTGAAATGTCATAATAGGTTTCTAGCTCTAGTTACCTGTGGGACACACAGAATAAGTCTAGTGGTACATCAATCTAACTACTACCAACTCAGATACCTTCTTAGACAAACTTCCTAAGGAATAATTGGATGAAATAAAGAGAAAGTATTAAAAAAATAAGCGACAGTTGAATAATATCTGAAGGTGGAAGATAACTTGCATGAGTATAATAAGAAATTAAGTGTCATTCTGAGAAGTGGTAACATCAGAAGAGCGATTGTGTCCTACAGAAAAGCAGATTTCAGCAAATAAACTCTGGAAATTGGTAGGTAGTATCTCTTGACAGTTTGGCCATGGATTCAAGGAGCTCTAGCTGTAATCTAGGAATATATACAGCAGCAAAATATGACACCCTCCCAAATAAAAAAAGATAGGGTATGTACTAAGAGTATCTTATGGAGCTCTGAAGCCCACACTTCAGCCCAAAAGACCTACTTTTATTAGGAGGAACTCTTTTATTATTTTAAATTTGAAAAGAACTTAAAATTGGAAGGTAGCCATCAGACCTAAAGCATATGAGTTTGCATAAAAATGAAAAATGCAGATAAGCTAACTATAAGTACACATTAAAAATAAAAAGTTCCACAAATATATTAGAAATGGGAATACTGAAAACAAATTCATCAGATCACTGAGGATAATTTTCTGATACAAGTGTTGGAAGAGCCAACAAGGAAAGGTGTGTTGCTGGATCTTGTACTAACAAACCAGGAGGGACTGGTTGAAGATGTGAACACTGGGAGCAGCCTTGGCTGCAGTGACCATGAGACAGTGGAACCTGGGACTCTGCATGGAGGAAGTAAAGCAGCAAGCAGGACTAGAACTCTGAACTCCCAGAGAACCAAATTCAACCTCTTCAAATTCCTGCTTAGAGGAATTCCATGGGTTAGGACTGTAGAAGATAAGGGAGTCCAAGAGAGCTGATCAATACCCAAGCATTCCTCCAAGCTCATCACAGTAAGCAAAAAATCATGCAAAGAAGGCAGGAGACCTGCATGGATGAGCATGTAAATCTGAAACAGAAGAAAGAAATTTATGAGACAGGAAAAAAGGAACAAGCTGTATGGGAGCACTATAGAAACATTTTCAGAGGATGCAAGGATGCAAGGAGGAAGGCCAAGGCACACTTGGAATTGAGTCTGGCAAGGGATATCAAGTACAAGAAGGGTTTCTAAAAGTACCTCATCAGCAAAAGGAGTACTAGGGAAAATATGGTGCCACTGCTGAATTAGACTGATGTCATGGTGACGGAAGACATAGAGAAGGTGCAATTGCTGAATGCCTTCTTTACCTCAGTCATTATAGCTGAGGCCAGTCCTCAGGAAACCCAGATCTTGGAGGTAAGAGAGGAAGGCTGGACAAAGGAACACTCCTCCTTGATTGAGGAGGGCTGGGTGAAATATCAGCTGAGCGGACTTTAACACCCATAAATCCATGGGTCACAAAAGATGATGAGGGGTCTGGAGCATCTCTCTTATGAGGAAAGACTGAGGGAGATGGGTCTGTTTAGTCTTGAGAAGAGCAGGCTGGGAGGCTCATTAAGGTGTATAAATATCTCAAAGGCAGGTGCAAAGCGGATGGTGTCAGACTCTTTTCAGTGGTGTCCAGAGACAGAGCGAGGACCAATGGCCATGAATTAAAACAGAAAAAGTTCCAGCTGAACATAGGGAAGAACTTTGTTCCATTAAGTGTATCACTGTAGCAGGCTGTCCAGGGAAGTCATGGAGTCTCCCTCCCTGGAGACATTCAAAACACACCTGGATGTGTTCTTGTGTCAAGGTGTCACCTCGCTCAAGGTGACTCCACCTTGGAAGGAGCATTGGACTACATGATTTAAAGAAGTCCCTTTCAACCCTAAGAATTCTGTGAGTCTGTGAAATAATGACACAATATGCTTTCTGCTCCAGTCCTCACATATGTAGTTATTCTGTGTGCAATTAGATAAAAGACAGCTATGGAATTATTTCTATCCCTGAAAGGCAGCTGATATTAAAAAAAAGTCTCTTTGGAATATTTTTTTTTGTATTTATGATGCATCTTTTCTATTATGAAATTACAAAAAGTATACCTAGTGCCACATAAAAGATTTTGGATGTCATTCAATATTGTATGTGTCATTTGGTATAATAAAGCCAGATGTCCAAATATTGAATTAAGAGACATAATGCAAAATTTTCAGTTAACTCTGGTTTTACTCTTTTATCTCAAAACTTAATTTTTTTGGTGGTTTACAGTAACTGGAAAATGAATAGTCCTCTATGAAAATCTTAGGGTTGCTTTTATCAACATCATACATGCTACAGAACTTGGGTTATGGTATTCGTGTTTGGATTCAGCAAGTGAATATGGATGGGGTTGAGAAACACTTCAGTGTCTTTGAAGGAAGGGATCGCAACTAACAATGAACAGAATGCTTTACAACAAATTGCAAAAATTAGCTGAAATCAGGAAATTTTTCTGTGTCTGTCTAAAACACAGAAGGTCAAAACTATTTAATGTATTTTCAATGTAGTAATTGCTGTTCAGTCACTTTTACTACCGTGACATTGCCTTCCTGATGGAATTTCTCAGGGTAAGACTAGTATAGAAGGATGTGGTACAAGAAGCAACTTCCCCTAAAAAAGTACAAAGTCATTTGATGTCCATTTTACTGGCAACTGTGAGGATGGATTGATTGAAAATGCATCTAGTAAATGGAAAAAACCCACTCATTATTGATACACATTTTATTTAATTCACTCTTCCAAAGTCACATTACCGTACTTCGTGATCTGTCACATTCCCACAGAGCAAGAGCCACCTGTTCTAAGGAGCTCCCTTTTGTTTACCACTGGTTAGGGCGTCTTATTTGTTTAATATTTTCCCAGTATTAACAGATCAAGTTAGTACAATAGCAAATACAAAGGGTGATCTCTTGACTTATCTTTGGCATTAGAAACTGTAATCTTCTCCACATTAACCAGTGAGAGATAAGGCTGTTTTAATAGAAATGAAGCCAGGATGACTCGTAATACTTCACTGGTTACAGGTTGTTCTTGAGTTTATGACTTTTTTTTCTTCAGGTGACCAATCCCTGCATACTATCATGTTGAAAAGCAGCAGCCTACCTAAGAACTACGCTTACATGCTATCAGACTTCATACTTAAGCGGATTAGGAATATTTAGATATATTTTGACTAGTGGTGCCTATGAATCATTATGGTTCATGATACACTGGAAAAGTTTCTCATGGTCAATGAATTTCCCGAAAAAAGTGGGACAGGCAGGGGGTGGAGGCAGAAAGAAACACAATCTAGTAGCACATAGGTGGCTTAGGAAAGTTCATTTTTTCTTTGCTGCAAAACTGCTCTAGACAGTATTATTTTCCTATGCCACATCAGGGAATATTATTCCAAGATACATGGAAACAATAGGAAAGATCCACGTGAAAGTCCTCACTAGAAGAACAAAATGATTCAGAGAAGCCTAATGATTGGGGGTCTTATTTGGAATGTAAAAGACCCAGTTTTAAGTCCTTGCTATACATTATCTACTGGCACGACTATCTGGCCCCCTGTTTCCCCAGTGACTGTTCTAACTTCTAAACTGATCTGACAAGTTGTGACTGAATTTATCCCGTGGAGTTCTAATTGTATAAATAATTGAATGCTTTCTGGAGCAGAGATTTGAACCTCATTCTTCCCAAATGAGCACTCTTAACTGCTGGGTGGTACAGTTCTTCCTCTCACTACTTTTCTCTGGTTCAATGAATATTCAATATTTTATATAAAGTGGAGTTCTTCCAAAAAGAAGAACAGAAGAACAAACTGTATTTTCTTTTAACTCATCTCTATTCTTTGACTAGCCGCTACAATGTAATGTGTTCCCATTAAAAACATCTGGGTCAGCAACATGCAGTCTGTCAAATTCCCTTCATCCTCTTTTGAAGAGCCTTCTTTCCCCATAGGTTTTATAGTGCAATTTATCTTAATATACTGTCAGTATATTTTTAACATTCTCCTCGCTAAGTTTTTGAAATGCCCCTACTTTTGGTGAAAGCCATCATTTTCACTGGAAGATTTTTTATAACTTTCATTGTGATCAAATTTTATTTCCATTACTTTGTCAGCTGTTGGCATTCAAAACACCATGGAAAGGAACAAGTGAAAAACTTCAACGGAACGAAAGAACAGAGGGGAAAATGTAAGCTAATACGACATTACTTCAAAGTGCAATGAATATAAAGACTAGAATCGTCCTTTGTTTTGCATTATTTGTCACAGAAAAACTCCTAGGTGGACTTTAGAAGCAGCAGGAATAAATACATCTTTCCAGCTGTCTCAAAAAGCAGAAAGTTATAAAAAATAATACTAAAAAAATGTATGCTAAAGGAATAATATTTATTCCTGGAAAAGGAGGCCACAAAGAAAGACAGAAACTCTTCCCTTTTAAATGAGAAGGACATTTTGAGATGAAAGAAGAAATGGAACAGAAATCATCAGTGGGTCCTGTGGCTAAAGTGTAATTAAAACTGATTTATAATTCTCTTATTCTGCCTTTAACCAAAGTCTTTAGTAGAAAAGTCTTAAGTATAGCTGTCTAGGTTATGACATACCTAAGAAAAAGATTGGTTAGTGAGTCTTTTTGCTGTTTTGTATCAAAATAAAAGAATACTAAAAAGTCTCAATAGCAATAATATCTCAGGAGAAAACTCAGAGAGTGAGGAACACTATCAGCAGGTTGGAACAACATGCACTTTTTCAGTTCACAGCTTAAAACAAGAAACATGTCAATTTTATATTTTCCTGAAATTCAGCTATTACCAGCTTCAAGCAAAAGTCTTTGAAGACCAAGTCTTGTATACTTGTGAAATTTGTATCAGCCCAACAGTTTGTCCTTTTGTGTCTCAATTGTCTGAAACGTGCAAATCATTTCAAGTTCTGGTGTATGACATATCATACTATGTAAATTCTGATAGTATTTCTTAGAGCTGGATATGCTATTCTACTGAGATTTCAAAAAACCTGTAATTTAAAGAATTCTGTTTATACTGTTGCAGCTGTAGTCTTTGCACCCATATATCCTATTTTCCCACTTCCTTTTTTTAGCTTGTTTGTAGTGTTTTGAAATGCCTGGGTTTCCAGTCCCAGGTATAGGAATCCAGCTCTTTATTTTCTTGATGCAGATCCTAAATGCCAAAGGGTATCTAAGTCAGTCTTCCTCAATATGTGGCTGCAGTAAGTACTGGATGTAAATAAAAAAGGTTAATGCTGTACTGCTGAATGACTGGAATCTTCCTTGTTCAGAAAATTTAAACATTAAGACACCAGGTATTTAGGGAGCATTTTGCCTCACTCTGGAGTGAAAGTTCACCTGAAGTTATTCTCCAGTCCCAGAGGAATGAGTGACTTGTGAAGCCTATACTTTTTTCCTGAAATGTCCATGTAATGCAGTTCAACTTGGAGTGAGGCAATAAGACAAAAAATTCTAATTTTTTACTTCTCCAAACCCACACATTCTTCTTTTCTACCTTTCTTACTACATTATTTCCCCGTGCACTTAGCATAGAAACCCATCAGATTCAGACAAAGACATCTGTGGTTTTGGTCAGCGAGCTGGCCCAAACCAGAACACTCCCATCCACCACTGATCACTTTCTGTGATCATGATTTCCAGCAAATTAAAGTTCTACATTTGGTCTGAAGACTGAAAGGAAAGTTTAATGGCCCTACAGAATATTATCAGAAGCCATTGTTCACTATTTTCATATGTTTCAAGTGAAGTCCTAATTATGATATCACAAGGCATTATGCCAAGAATGCCATTTTGTTTGAGCAATGCCATTACCCAAGTTTTTGCCTTTTGTGATTCAGCTAGATTATATTTTTTCAATTATGTTTCCATTTCCACAGTCAGCAGTGATGTAATTCTACTTGTACTCTTTCCATTACCATTTCTCGGTAAATGGATTAATTTGAATATTGCTTTGTGTTTACATTTCAGAATAAGCAAAAGAAATACTGTAGTGAATGAAGAATTTTTAAGTAAAACCCATTTTCCTTTGAAATATTATACATAATTTAATAAAGAGTTCACGGTGGGTTTTGGCTGTTTGGAGGTTATAGCCAACTTAGAATGGATATTTGGAAAAGCCTTCTCTCCTACAAGAGCTGTGTCTAACAGCTGGTAGCAGAGTAAGTGGACTTAGCTGCCATCACATAATGTATTTGTGACGGTTTTACGCTTCAGATCAGTAGATCAGTGCAGCTGAACAATATCCTTCTTGGTAGAGAGCCAGGACTGAAGTATAGAGGCTTGAAAGGCACAGATAAAAAAGTTATGGAACAATGTTGCACTGAGAAATGACGAGTCACCATCATTCTAAGTATTAAAACTGACAAGACCACAGAGGTATAACACATTTTTACTCCATCAGACTACGTGTTTTTTCCCTCCTTTTTGTTGTCTATTTTCTTGTGACTCTTGATGATGAGATAGAATATAAAACCTCTACATTTAGGAGTGGCAAGGACACAACATAAGACATCCAGAGAGGCATCTTTGATTTGTCCTTCTAGGACAAATCTCAGTTGTACCAGTGGAATAGGAGAAGCTGGTGCCATTCTCTGCCACAGGCGGACAGCTTCAGGAAAGGAGAACAACACAGTGCACACCTCTCCACTGAGAACTTGCCAGTCATTGTTGCAAGAAAGATAACTCCTTCTGGTATCTATTGACTTCTGTTGAAAACTTTCCATAATAGCAATACGCTCCATTAAAATTTCAATGTAAAGGCTACTTCATTTTCAGTAACTTTTTTTCTTTTTAGGAGATGAAAGCATTAAATTTTTTCTCCTGGAAAGACTTTGTTTACTCTTCTATCTAATTTTATTTTTAAAAGACTGTGCCTTATGTGCTGGCTCATCCTTTTTTTACAGTGTAAAGAAAGATCAGAAAAATTCCAAACTCCTTTTTATTATCTCACATTTCATCTTTTTCTTAACTTAAAAGATTATAAAAATATATTCTTCCTGTGAATATATATACATATTTCCAGATATTAAAGGCTGAGATGTGGTCTGGCATTTTTGAATGATGCATAACATGACGGGACATAGACTGTAATTGCTGTGTTGTAACAGACAAACTATATGGCTAGTACAAATGTTACTTCCTCTCTTATTAAGTCGACTGCTGCTTTATACTACAGGCTACATTCTGAGGAGAGGAACTGTTCAGCTTCTAGAAGCAGACAATCATTTATTCCTCTAAACTGTTAATTAAAATACAAACACAATGTCTTTTGAATCAGATTTAGCCAGCCTTATTGGTTCTGGGTTTTGAAATGGAGATTGTTGCTGGCAGCTGCAGGCTCCACACAAGAAGTTAAGACATAAAAGACTAATTCGGTCTCATTACATGGAAGTGCAAATTACCCCTTTTCTTTGTGATGAACCAAACAAACTGCTTAAGCTCTAGAATATCACTGCAGAATTAGGCCAACCTACTGAGATAATTTCAGTGTTGGGGAATCAGCAGTATATGTGGATATCCAGTAAACGCAAAGCAAGGAATAAAAATAAAGCAGAAGTTAGTAATAGGCAAGGCTTTGCTCTCAAAAATACTCAAAAGTTATTTAACACAGCATTATGTACTTCCCTATACCTGCTTAGTGCTGGAAATGCAAGTGTGTGTTTTTCATGTGGAACTGAGCTGTTGTTTTCCTATTATTGTTGGGATTACCCTTATGACATTCAGAACCATGATTTTTCCTTATTTTTCCAGTATTCTAAGAAGGATAGTGTTAAAGCTTGTATACACACAATCCATTAAATGATATAGCTGGCCGAGGAGACAAGCTACTAACACAAGAAAGAAAAAAATACTCCCTGCAAATACTCATTTGAGCTCTTAAATTAAATCACTGGCTTTTTTTCTTTATTTTTTTGCACTCTGTTGTGCTTATTTTCCAGCTATGGGTGAAATGAGATACTTGTCATGAGTGTTCAGTGGAATATTAAATTTAAGTGGCAATATATTCATAAAAACTGTATTTCAAATTGATATTTATTATATTAAACAACAAAACACAATGGAGTTAAAACTGCACTGTCATCATCAGCAGCCTTAATTTGGAACATTCAAAAGCAAATTTGAAATAAATTTTAGAACTTGCATAGAGTAAAATGTCAAACACATTCATAGCCATGACTATTCCCAAAGAAAATATATTAAACATATTATTTGTCTCCAAATCAAATTCTTAAATTTTAAAAATTTATAAGGTGCTGTCTATTATGGAACATGCAGTCTTACAAGCAAGTCTGTCACCTCGTTTTTAATTCCAATAAATACAGAAATCAGTGGCTTGTGTGATATCTGTGCAATAGCTCTAAAGCTGTTATTGCTTTCTCTATAATCTCTAGGGCTGTACTACATGTGTGACAGTGGGCACTGTGCACGTTAGATGTCCCACGGATTATAGGCTAGCCAGGGATGGTGCTGGTTTCCCAATTGCCCTGTGTTGTATCTGCCAGGCCTGTGCAGGTTCTTAAAAAATCTCCATGTCATTAAAGACATCTCTGGACCCCTATGTATAGACTGCCATTGTAGAAATCTGAATAATCTAATGCTAAAGAATGTTAAGGGTACTCCATTCCTTATATACTGAACAACATTTTTTCTGACATGAACATCTTTACCCCCTAAAGTGAGTGCTGGAAATGGTTCTCCTACATTAACACCAACAATATTTACTGCACAGAAGAATTCCTGCAACACAGTATAAGAATTCTCCAGAGAGCAGGCCTTAGAAGGATTTTACAACATAGCACAGTAAAGTCTTTTTCTGGAACAAGTACTTAGCAAAGTTGGCACAGACTAAACATTTCCATTTTTTGTCTGAACATGCCTTAGAAGGAATGATTTCTAAGTCATGCAGCAATTAGTTAAGGCATGTGGGTGCAGATGTACTTCGGCAGCTCTGAATGTGACATGTTGTTGCGAGCTCTTCTGTATTTCAGCTTGTGCTCACACTAACTTGAAATACTTATGCTCGGTTGTAAGATGACTGAAAAGAATTTTTTTTAAACCCAGCATTTAAAGGTCAATATAATAAAAATCTCAGTCATGCATTTTAACATGAAAATCTAAAAATTGAGGACAGGAAGAAATTTGACCTTTATTTCTTTAAGAATTATTAGAAGATTTTCTTTAATTATTGACTTACTAAAAATTAATCTGGGCATATAAAATGTCTTTTGTTATCAAAGGAAATGTAATACATAGGAACATAGTTAATATCATATTGCAATGAGGCCAGGGAAGACAAAAAAATGGCATGAGAAGAAAGCATACATTAAAGTTGAGCCACGAATCAGAAACAGACTGTAGTTAACTCCTGACTAACAAAGCACCACACAGAGGACCCTTTCTTCGGAGACCTTTCTGCTTCTGAGCCCTGCTCGAATGTGGTTGACCGTATTCCTTGAGGTAGCACAGGTCTGTACATACCAGCCCTCCCCTGAGCAACAAGTCAATGACATGAGACAAAGACTCTGCAGGCAGAAGTGCCTGGATCAGTAGGCAACACGAACTATCCCTCTTTGCAGTCAAGGTGATACTGCCGTGAATTGCTTTCATGTTGCTTGTGAAATGGTTCAGCTAACCATGATTTAACCAGAAAGATGTAGAAGTGGCAAAAGACAAGAGGCAAAAGGCGAAGGGTAAAAGTAGAGTTCAATGAGTGAGATAAGTGAGATCAACCAGCAAGAGGAACTTCAGGGAGGATGAGGCTGAGGGAAGCACAGGAGGAAGGCAGTGAAGTAGTAAGAAGTGAATTTCCCAGGACAGAGCTCTAAGGCATACTGATAACTTCTGCTCCAGGAGAATAACCTAATGCTAGTTCTACTTTGTGGCATGAGAGAGAGGGCAATACTTTTGTGAAACCACAGAAAACGCTGATTGAGTAACAAATTTAAGTTGGCAAGGGTCTCTGGAGATCAGATAGTCCAAAGGCCTCTTCAGTAAGGACTAAGTGCAAGATAAGACGATGTTCTACTGTCTAATTGCTCTAATTGGCAAGAACTATTTTCCCTTTATATCCAGCAAGACTTTCGCTTGATATAAATTGTGACTATTGCCTCATATTTTTTGCTGTGCAGCTCTGAGAAGATTTAGGCTCTGCCTTACTTCTACCCTTCCTTTAGGTTGTGGAAGATTGGTGCTGGATATCCTTTCCCTTCTCCAGGCTAAACAACTCCAGTTCTTCCAGCCTGTTTCCATGCCACATGTAGCAGCTTCCTACCCATCCTGCTCGTCATGTGACAGAATCTTTTCAGTTTGCCTGCATGTGCAGTATCGGGGCCCAGTATTTGAAACGGAGACTTATGTGTCTAGTTTAGAGGCAAATAATATTTTCCACCAACCTGGTGGCTACACATGTGCTTATGCACCACAGTACATGGTTAGCCTTGATTGCTGACCCACCTTCAGCTTCCATAACAGGACCTCCAGTTCTCTTCCACAGAGCTGCTATCGAGACAGTCAGTCCCTGGCCGATACTGACACATGTAAGTATCCTACCCAACTGCAGGATGTTGTTTCTGTAGAACTTTCCGAAATTCCTTTCAAAACACTTCTGCATATGTTTCCCTAAAGAGCACCCTTGCCCTCCCATGTATTGTTTTTTTCCCCAGTTTCGGTCATACCTACAAACTCACAGAGGATTTCTTCTGTCCCACTACCCAGATTTATTATCTCTTGCTGATGAAGATGTTCAATAGTCTTGGCTCCAACATTGCCTTCTGAGTAACGTCACTTGTGATTGGCTGCCAATTAAAAAGGAGAGCAGGAAAAAATTTACCTCATAGTACTGGAACCTAATTCTGACTATATTTAATCTTTTTTAATCACCTTCTGAAATCCTCTTATCTGCTGTGAATCTTTTTTTTCTTTTAGTGTTTCTGCCTCTTCAAGGCTTTGTTTTACCTTCCTCATTATAGTACACATCTAAAAAACCTCCCTCACCTGACACAGCAGGTCCTATTCACTGATTAAGCAGTTGCAACAAAGAGTCACAATGTTATACAACACAGGAAGAAAGAATTACACTAATATTACTTAGTTTTGCTAAAGTAAAGGCATTACCTTGAAAATAAACCTAGAGCTGATACTTCCTGAAGTACTAATGGAGTTGAAAGCTTTTCATCTGGAAGCACAGAGTAATAGAGTGGTTTGGGTTGGAAGTGACCTTAAAGATCATGTTTTTCCAAGCCCTCTGCCATGGGCAGGTGTACCTTCCATTAGCCCAGGCTGCTTGAAGCTCCATCCAACCTGGCCTTGAACATTTCCAGGGAGGGGGCATTCATAACCTCTCTGGGCAAGCTGTTACAGTGTCTCACCACCATCACACCGAAGAATATATTCCTTAGATCTAATCTAAATCTATCCTCTTTCCATTTACAAACATTACCCTTCATTCTGTCACTGCAGTTGGTGATAAACAGCCACTCCCCATCTTTCTGTGGGCCCCCTTTAAGTACTGGAAGGTGTTCTAAGGTCTCCCTGGGCCTTCTCTTCTCCAGGCTAAACTACCCCAACTCTCTTGACATGTCCTCAGAGAGGAGATGTCAGAAGCTTTATTTACTTCTAAAACTAGGCATTTTTCAGCATTATGCCAGCTGAGAAAATTTTACTAAGAAGGATTTACATGCTGGGAGAGCATGGACAGTAAGGAAACATATGGTTAAAAGTTTTGATTCAATTTACCACTGCATGCATCTATTTCAAGAATTGTTGTTAAAAAAACCATAGGTGTTGTAATGTACTGACATGACGAGAACGTCCAGATTTTCCAAGCTCCTTGTTATTTCTGTTTATACATAACCTTGATCCAGACAACATCCTTTGCTTTTTTAAGGAATAATTTAGTTTGCCATAAGACTCAGAGGGGTGGATGGAGGGGGAGGATAGAAAAGAAATGAAAGTTGTTATTCTGGTCTCTGAATTAAATTAGTTGGCATAAAATGAAACCAAGTCTTAACAGCATTTTCCTGAGGCCTGATCCTTTTGTCTTTCACATTTAAGCCTCTCATCGTGAGGAGATGCAGAGAAGAAAGTTAAATACCTGCTACAAAAGTTCAGAAACCACTCGTCTCTTTAAGTTTCATGCCAGGAGCAAGTAATACTGTATGCAAATCTGGATACAGCAGAAAATAGAGGAAAGCTGGATCTCCAAGAAATTTCAGAGACATAAAGTGACAAAGAACATTTGGAAAACACATGTTTGTCAGTGCAAGAAACTGATATCCTGAAACTGCTCATAGGGACAAAGATTAACAGAGGTTTCAGCCCAGAAGTAGAAAATTTTCATAACTCAAGTGGCCAGTTCCATCTACATGTGTTACAAGAAAAAAATGGAACTTAAGAAATATTTTAAAAATATGCATTTCCAAAGGAAAAAATTGTAAATTATTATAATTGCAATGGTAATAACTTTATACTGTTACATGTCTCTACTTTGGACACAGATAGGAACCATGCAGACCTCGCTCTCTCTAATTCATCACAAGGAATTTGCAGCAAATGTCAGACTAAACTACTTCTTGTGGTACAGAAATGGTAGTTTGGAGCAATGTGGCCTATTGATATTTTCACAGTGACATTCTAATGTTTGCATCAGGGATTTATATTGGCCAATACCAGAATCAAAAATTTAATTCCCCTCTGCTTGAACTAAACGGATCCTTTTGACTTGTTTCAAAATAGTTTTCTCAGTTTCGCAAAACTTAAAATTAATCAAAAAAAAAAAAAGAAAAAAAAGAAAAAAAAAGGAAAAAGAAAAAAAATATGAGAATAAAGACAATTTTAATATCTAACTAAACCAGAAAACCAGGTAACATTTTCTTCTAGTTATAATGACGTGAAACTAAGGTTCAGACTGTTATAACAATCTTTCTCTTCATTAATATATTTTAGAAAAGCTCTTCTGGCAGAAAAGAACTAGAACAATGCAATGGCTGCAACTATCTATGTATTTTGAGAAAGTAGGTCTAATTGGAATGATAAATTGGGAAGTTTCATAGTAAAAAAAAAATCTGTAATTCTCTCCTGAGACTTATAACCCCTGACTCTGACTGCATCTTAGGTGAGTACACCTGGAGTATGCTTAGCGCATAACCCAACTATCTGAAGTGCTAAGCACAAAAAACAGTACTGCTATTTTAGAACAAGTAAAGAAAACAAGGAGAGGAGAAGAAGGAGAGGATGGGGCCACAATCCAGGTGCCATCAAACTGTCTGGGTGTGGTTAAGCAAGGACAATCTACATTTTGCAGAATGTAGCATTCGGAAGTCAGCTTTTTTCAAGTATTGTGTCGTGATTTCACCCGAGTCAGCAGTCAAGACCAGGCAGCCATTCCCTCCCTCCCCCACCAGTAGGATCAGGGAGAGAATCAAAAGAGTAGAAGCTGGAAAATTTGTGAGTTGAGGCACAGACAGTTTAACAGGGAGAGCAGAAGCCCCACACACAAGCAAAACAAAACAAGGAATGAATTCACTACTTCCCATGGGCAGGCAGGTGTTCAGCCATCTCCAGGAGAGCCCGGCCCTGTCACATCTAAAGGTGACTTGGGAAGACCAACGCCATCACTCCAAATGTACCCCTCTTCCTCCTTCCTCCCCCCACTTTATATACTGAGCATGATGCCACATGGTCTGGAATATCCCTCTGGCCATTTGGGGTCACCTGTCNCTCTGCGTGAGCTCTGCTCAGCAATAACAAAAACATCTCTATGCTATCAACCCTGTGTTCAGCACAAATCCAAAACACAGCCCCACACCAGCCACTGGGAAGAAAATTAACTCTATCGCAGACAAAACCAGCACATAGTAAAATAACAAATTTAACAGCATATATAGTCATCTGTATTTGCCATCTGACAGCAGTTTAACCCTTTATGGCTCACTAAGTTTCTTCATTCTTCATGGTATCGTCACAAATCACTTCTTAGACAAGCCAGGGTGATCTGGTTCTAGGGACACATGCACTTGTAGACCCACCACAACCTGCGATTCTTTCTTGCTTTCAAGACAGTCTTCCATGTTCCCACACAAAATACCCCTTTTAGATCCCACCATCAGTACAAGGCTAGCAGGCCCGTTTTGAGTTGAATACGATCAGTGAATCCACCCTAATTAAATTCCTCTGGTTTTTACATTTCTGCTGGTGTGAGTGACCCAGCAACAACACTGCTTCTGTGTTCCTGGACAGACCCTCCTTCTTTCACCTTTTTAGAACTGACTGGGCTGTCCACATATGTAACGCTGACTAAGCAGACAACTACGCAACTTTGCATAAGAAGCAAAGTTCACTCTCTTTGCCCTAACAGTGAAAGGGAGACCTTTCAGAGGACATTCCAGCTGCAAAAGTAGTATCTTGCGGGCTACCTATCACAAGTTTTATCATACAGGTTAGCAAATGAAGTTAATGAACGCTGAAGTTACTTATTTAAGGCTTGTCACTCAGCTGATTCAGCTTTCTCTGAAAATATTAAAATTCCATTCCCATACAAGGGACCATAAGCACGTAAAAGGTGTGGAAAAACCACTAGCTTAACAGATATCCCACAAGATTTAGCACTCACAGTCCAATGTGAAAGAAATTTTTTTTCAGGATTAAGTGATCTAAAATAGCTGTATAAATTAGCAAATGAATTTTTAGTCATGTATGCCATATAGAACATGACTCTTCTGTATTATTACATAAGATCTGTATTTAGTGCAGAGCCAAGAAGAGAAGCCGCTCACAGCAACAGCTTTAAGATCTGTGTGGTAATCTGCTGACCGCACAGGGCTTAGTGAATCTACTTCTTCTCCCGTAGAATGATGATGATTCAAAGTGCTAAATGAACAACCTTGAAAGAAAACTACAGCCACTAGCATGTAAACGTAAAGCTTTCCACACTATCGGACAGATCACCCTGACCAAGAGTAGGAGATACTTCTACTAGGAAAAACATGTTTGTCAGAACGGTAAAGCAGAGCACATGCCTCTGGCTCCAGATCAAATATTAGTTTACTTGCTCAAGGAGGCTTAAGGTGATGCAAGTAAGCCTAGGAACTAAAAGAAAAAGACAGACAGAGAAAGAGGATGGGAGAGGCAGGGAGGAAGGGCAGCAGGGAGCGAGTCAGGGAGGCAGACAGGAAGGAAGCCAGCGAGGCAGGGAGAAAGGCAGGCAGGTGGGAAGGCAGGTGGGAAGGCAGGAAGGAAGGCGGGAAGGCAGGGAGGCAGGCAGGGAGGCAGGCAGGGAGGCAG
>VZTF01000162.1:300192-347795 GCA_013397755.1 Cnemophilus loriae
GCCCTCAGGAGGAGCAGGGGAGGGGAAAGGCTCGGCCCGGCAGATGGTAAAAGGGGGCCAGGCCCCGGCCCTCGGAGAGCCAGAGGAGAGGAGAGAGGGCCAGCCAGGCCGGCCCTAAGGCCTAGCCTGGCAAAAAGCCCCCTCTTCGTCCCCTGTTACCTGTTGGAACACCAGAAGCCAAAGAGGAAGTTCCCAGTGTCCAGCTCCCTAAATACTGTATCTCGCAGAGGGCGTACCTTAAATGCCATTGGCCCACGACACCCTGCCACGTCCAAAGGACCTGGCAGAGCGAAATCCACCTAGAAATCTGTCAACCCACGACACTCCAGCAATCTTCCAAAGAGATGAGAACCAAGCACCATTCTCCAAAGGCAGTTTGAATGCAGCAACTTTATTTTGAAGCCTAAGGGATTTTAAGCCTATGGATGTGAGCGCTGTTACGCCTGCATCTTCGAGGCTGGAGAACTCTGCCTTCAGGTACTTAGGCAACAAGGTCACTGCATTATCAGGGCACAGGTTGAAGAGATGCTTTCAGCCAAGTTCAGTATCTAATCACTTCTCCACCAAAGATGAAAGTTACTGTGTGCCAGTGTGTTCACTGCACTCAATACAAAGGAATAAGCTCAATTTTTCAATGTGGAGATTACGGTCTGTGACAAGCTTTTCGTTTATGGCATTCATAAATGCCTTTTATGAAGCATGATGAAATGCATTATCAGATTTTAAGTGAGCATGTTTCAAAAATGTCATTATGCCTGCAACTAACCTAACAACTATGATTATTTCTTTTATTGCTGGTATTTCTAAAAGAAAGTAGAAAACTTCTGTGTGGTAACATTGTTCTGTGCTGGTTTTTTAATTGCAGCCTGAGAAGACCTGTACGAACATGTATTGATTATCATCTGTTCTTACAAAACATAAAATCTCTGTCGAATTCTGTTCCCACTTCTCAAATTTAGAGTTGTAGAGAGGTCTACCATGGTGTAAGCCCTGCACCACAACTATACCTGGCTTTATACCTCAACAACTAAACACAGTCCTACAGACTTCCTGGCAAGTAGCCCCAAAATTTGTGCCCGTCTTTGCTGGTACAAGTGCTGAGATCTTCAATAAGTCTTCATTTATCAGGAAAATGGAAATAAAGTAGAGCTGTCTGTACTCTCTAGTTTTGCTAGTACAACTGGGCTTGTTAATTCCTCCAAGTTTACTGGCCAAACAAAGAATTTGCACATTTTTATAGCTGCAAGAACTCATTACAGAAAACAAGTCAGCTGCCCTAATTGTCCACAATTAGTAGTGGTGTAGCTCTGCCTTAGTATTAACTTGGAGTGGAAAGCAGAATTTGCTGTTTAATCTCTTTTTCCAAAAGCTGTTAGTGACGTTATTGTAAACTCTTCACATGGACACTGAGTTCCTAAACCAGAAAATTCTTGCACTGTGTAGGATGCTTACCCCAGTGAGACTTAGATTTCCATCCTTTAGGCCATAGCATATGCAGAACTTTGAAACAAAACCCAAAATTTGTCAAACATCATACAAATATCAGTTAATTTCTTTAGCAATCCTGTCTATGCTCCAAATTCTATAATAGCTCCAGGGACACTACCTTTATCTGTTTGATAAATAAGGTTTTTATTCCTTTTTCAAATTGGGAAGCAGCAGACATTTTCATACTACAAAATCTGCCCATAAAGGGTACAGTCCGAGAACTTAATAATGCCAAGACAGAGACCTATTTCTTAGGTGACAAAAAAAGAAAGGACTCAATGTCCAGTATGTGCCTTCTGTTCAAATGTACTCTTATTCCTAAATGTTCTTGCTTGGAGAAGATTCAAATAGGACTCATCCAACCAGCTGAACAACTGTGAGCCATTCAACAGTGAAGAACTCTTGTTCTGGTAGAAGTTATCATAAATTACGTCACGATAAAAGGAAGCTACGCTTAATAGCTTAGCCTAAAATTATCACATCAAGGTCCTACTGGGCTGTTTTGTGGCATAACCATCAGCTTGTAAGACGAATAAAGAGAAAAAGGAGAGGGGAGAACACAAGACAAATATTTTCCCTCCTTTAGTCTTCAGTGTTTACAGTAAAGCATCTTTAGGTATGAGGTACTATACACACGTGCTTCTTGTATCAAACTCTCTTCTAAATTTTTTTATGCTAATTTGTCCCACTATGCAATCACATTGGTGGTCTCACCTGGTCTACACTAGTCCATGGGCAAGACAGTCTACTTCTTGAAATAAATTACTCTCATTTTCTGAATGAAAAGCTTTGATGGCAAAAGGAAATTTTCTTCAATGATTGTATCTAAGCCTGTATGAGGATTTCTGCTATGTCAGTTAGGGTATCAGATTTAAAAGCAGACCAAGCCAAAGATTGTGCCAGCTTTTCCATTAAAAAAATGTATCTCAAATTACTCGTTGCTTCCTGAAATAGTTTGGATATAATTGCCCTAGGCTAGTTTTTGCCCAGAGCTGTCATTTTGCTTCAGGGTTTTAGCAAAGAGACTACCTTTAAATATATTTTAAATTAGAGAAAGCTGAAGAAAAAAAACCCAACACACCACTACCTATACAGTAATACATTTTCATTACTGATCAAGGATCTTTGAGCAATAGGAATATTCTGGAGGTGGGGTGGAAACTAGTCTTGAGCAAAGAAAATGTCTTGAAAAGTATTTTTAGAAAAACTGATGATGATATTACTGAGTTATACAGTGTTCAAAATTATATTTTGGGAATTATTTGGGTTTCGCCACCTTTTTACCCAAGTTGGAATCGTGTGTGTATGTGCAGTTAAATTAGCTGATGCAAATATCTCCACGGAATGAATTAAATGGAATCAGAGTCAGAAAGTAAAAACGTCTGTGTTTGCTGCCCATGTTCTTTGCTCTTGGAAAGAACAGGGTGGGAATTGAATTAACTTGTATTCTGAAGGCTATAAATCAGCAGAGGGTGAAATTATGATGTAATTCTCACGAACATATATAAAGGACCCTGCTTTTTTTTGCCAGATACTGTACTGCATGTGTATTTTCACAAGCAAGTTCTTATATAAGACACACAACTCTTCATTCCAGCTCTCATTCAACACAACTGCACATTTGATTAATTCATGAGCATCCTAGTTGAAAGTCTACCCAAAGACAGTTACAAAACAGGCCTAGTATAGTTTGAAGGGGAAGAAATATTTAAGTCAGAGAATCTAAGTCAGAATTTTAGGACCTGTATACAGTGCCCTGCTGCAATTGTATGTGCAATTTCCCTCCTACTGAAATTATAGAATCATAGAGTGGCTTACGTTGGAAGGCAGCTTACTGATCGTCTCTCTCCAACTGCCCTGCTGTGGGCAGGGATACCTTCCACCAGACCAGGTTGCTCAAAGTCCCATTGAACACTACCAAGGAGGGGGCATTCACAACCTCTCTGGATGACCTGTTCTGGCGCTTTACCACACTCACAGTAAAGAATTCCTTCCTGAAGTCAAATCTAAATCTACGTTCCTCAGTTTCAGTCCATAGCCCCTTGCCCCATCACTACACATTCTTGTAAAAAGTCTCTCTCTGGCTTCCTTGTAGGCCCCCTCTAGGCACTGGAGTGTGCTGTAAAGTCTCTTTGGAGCCTTCTCTTTTCCAAGCTTTCTCTCACCCTTTTTTTCATAGCAGAGGTGTTCTAGCCCTCTGATCATCTTGGTGGCCCTCCTTANTCACAGTAAAGAATTCCTTCCTGAAGTCAAATCTAAATCTACGTTCCTCAGTTTCAGTCCATAGCCCCTTGCCCCATCACTACACATTCTTGTAAAAAGTCTCTCTCTGGCTTCCTTGTAGGCCCCCTCTAGGCACTGGAGTGTGCTGTAAAGTCTCTTTGGAGCCTTCTCTTTTCCAAGCTTTCTCTCACCCTTTTTTTCATAGCAGAGGTGTTCTAGCCCTCTGATCATCTTGGTGGCCCTCCTTATGACTTGCTCCATGTCCTTCTTGGTGGTGGGGACCCCAGAGCTGGGTGTAGCACTCCAGGTGAGGGTCTTACCGGAAGAGAGTACAAGGGGGAATCACTTCCCTTAAGCCGCTGGTCATGATGATTTTGCTGAGGCCCAGTATATGGTTGGCTTGTTTTGCTGTTTCCCACCCATGAGAACAGGATTTCATGAAGATGAGGAACTAAACGCCCCCCACTCCCCAGTTAAGTTTCTTGGAATACAAAAATAAGTCTCCAAATGCTGAAACACTATCTTGAAGCTATAATAACAATGCAAATTCTACAGCCCTAAAAGAAATAAAGTCAGAAAACAAGATCCTACAGGTTCAGCATGCGCAAACCTGCCTCTAGCCTTTCATACACTTATGTTCTGTAGGAAAATCCTTCTGAGCATGGACAGGTGATTATTTGTCTTGGAATACAGACACAGGCTTGGTAATTAAATTTCTAACCAAATATCCTTCCGTCCTCACTTCCTTAATTGAAGACAGTTGCTCTACTCTTCTATTCTGGAGCCCAGCATGTTTTTCTGTCCCCATTCCGTAACCCTAAAATCTGAAAGTGTTCCCAGTATCAGAGACGAAAGAGAAGTGTTCCCAGAGATCAGTGATGAAAAAGAAGACTGATGCTCCTTGTAGAAACAGATCCCAGTCATTTAACCCAAAGAATTACATGATCTTAACACATGAGTTTGTCTGCCTGCAGTGTGTGTACTTGTCACACATAGAGGTTATAGCCTTGCATATAACTTTTTTTTAATTTTTATTTTTAATTTGGTCACTCCTCCTTATTAAGTCCTGTATAAATGGGATCACTCTGTTTTTCAAGCAGAGTCATAGGAAATGCAATCACAGAGCATACAATTTGCTTCTGGAATAAGATGAAATTCATCCATAAAATTCAGGGTGTAGATAAAAGATTTGGAAGAAAATATGTGGATATTTCTGCCACGGCTCTTCTAAATAAAAAATGATGGGAACTATTAATCTGTTTAATATCGCAGTCTCAGCTCTCAGTCTTGACAAATAGAAGTACATCACAGAGTGACTGACACCTGAGCAGGCTGTGAATATTTTCATAGACCAATGTGAGATCTTCAGAAGAATGTGAGATTTTTTTGTGCAGGAAGATCCAGTTTTAATGTTCCCTCACCCTAGCTTCAGTCGCTGCAGTGACTGCGAAGCACATCAAGCTCTGAGCTAGTTTAAGTTTGTAAGAGAAATTTTTTCTTTCTTTGCTTCTAAAGCACCCAATACGATAGAAGAAACTTGTCTGACTCCCATTTGGGATCACTTCAAATACATATACAGAAATTCCATTTAAAAAACCTCCTTTTAAGAGGAAGGATCTGTCTTCCTATTTCAGTACTAATTGAAAAATATTATGATCGTCCCACAGATTCTGAATTACAAAGAGAATTTGGCCAGATGAGTCTTTTGTCTCGTAACACACCCAAAGTATACACAGATGCCTCAGGCTTGTGCACACCCTGCTCTGGTTTATTGCTGTAATTAAGCACTAGACCTGTCTACACTCTTTTTTTTTTTTTTAAATTTTTTTTTCCCCTAAGCTTTTAAAACAAGCAGTGTCAAACTTTGGTTTGCAGTTTCATATATTCCCAGTCTCAATATCATAAAGCAACCTCATAATGCCGTAGAGGTGAGTGTAAAAGAAAAGCACAGACAGTGTCTAGAGGCTCTCCTGGAGATGGAAAAGATGGAAGACATAAAATACAGCGTCCATGCACTTAGCTGACAGTGGCTAATTTTCTGTCTTGAAAATAGCTGCAGTAGAATTTACAAATGGAAATAAAGATAATTAAATTCCCTAGGCACTCTAAGAGAGTTCTGGCCAGTTTCACAAGGATTGTTTCCAACTCTCACAATGTATGGAACAGCTACTAATGCAACACGGTAGCTTTCTAAATAAAGTGTGTGCCCATATAAGCTTAAAATGTATCCAACTCCTTTCAGTTATTATTCAGCAAAACTTAATTGAAAAACTGATCAAGAAATTTTTTTTTCAGTGTTAATGGCACAGCTGGGATCCTACTCATAATGTCAGAAAGATACTGCTTGGTGAGAGATATCTATGCCTTTCTATAACATCCAAAAAGCACTCTGATATACATTTGAACTGTCTGAATGATAAAGACAGCTTTAATTAAAAGTGTAGTATAAGAACAGCTGCCTTGGGTTAGACAAATGTCAGTCTAATCTTGTATCATTTTTCATGCAGTGACCCAGAGTGAAAGCCTACCAAACCTAAGAATATGGTAAATGTACTGTGACAGTTCACACTGTGCTCCCCAGTTCCAGTTTAAAGGACTGCAGATTCAGAGCTGTTTGTCCTCATGATTAATAGCTTCTGAGGGATCTTTTTTCTATGTTTTCTCTAACTGGTTTCTGAAAGCATGGAATCTTTTAATAATCCCAATGTCTCGCAGCACCAAACTTCACAGATTAACTACGTTATGTGGACAGCTATATCCTTTTCTTGTTTTGAAGGTTGCATCTGACAGTTTTCTCTTTCTCATCTTGTTGACAGTAACGATTTTATAAACATATATATCTTCCTTCAGATGTCTTGTTCCCAGGTCAAATACTGCTAGGCAATATTTCTATAGGATTTCTTGCTTACTTTCCTACTCTTTTCTCTATTTTCATTTCTCTTTACCATTTTGGAGGCAGTGGAGTAGGTAACTGGATCTACAGGGAGTTTTCGAGGAATATGTGGATCATGGACTTCTATAAGAGATGTTTTGTGTGTGTTTGATTATTTCTTTTCTGAACATTTCTATACATTTGTGGAGGTTTTTTCTTTGCTTTTGATTGCTATCAAACACTGAGCTGAAGTTTTCAGTGAGCTGTCTACAATGTCCTCAAAAACCTTTTTTGGTAAGTGACATTAGTTAACACAAAGATTTTCATTATATATAGCTTCTAAAGACTGTTTCCTTTAACACATTACATCACACTCCATTTATCAGCATGTAGTTTCCTTTGCCACTTTACAGTGCAGCCACTCATTATGGAACTCTACTGCAACTCTTTGGATCACCACACATCATCATATTCACCCTGTTCCCAAATTGTTCTTGACTATGTTAAAATGGCACAACATTCATATTATCTCTTTACGGACTATACTGAGAAGACTCACGCAACTGGAAAAATCAAAGTTTCTTTCTATCTTTTAACTCCTTAATTTAATATATTATAGGTTGACAAGAAGATCTTCTTCCGTAACACTATGGTTTCCTTAAAAGATTTTGGAGAGGAACTGTGCCAAAAACATTGTTTCAAATCCAAATAAATATTATTTCTGCCAACCAATTCACATCATCAACTGTTTCTTCGAAGAATTCTGATATAATTATTAAATATGTTTTCCTACACAAAAGAAGTGGTAGTTATTTGCCATCATATCATAGTAAAAAAATTGTTAAATTATTTTAGGTTTTAACATGATTTTTATCTGTTTAGTTAATAAGGTCTGTAGTTCCTTCCACCACTCCTGAAATGTTTTTAAAATTAGTGATGTGTGAGACATCTTCTAATTCACTGGTAACAGAGCATTCAGTGTAAGGATTATTTAAAAATCACAGTTGGCAGTTCAGCAGTTTTACAAGTGAGTTCTTTTATAACTCTACAGAGAATACCATCTGCCTTAAGTAATTAAGGTTCATTATATTGATTTATTTTAGAATGTCTTCAAATGTCCCTTTATGTGACACAGTCCCACAGTGTAATCTTGAAGACCAATTAAGCTGATTCATTAAAATACATTATATATAACTGAAAGTAGAATCCCTTACAGTTCCTAGGAATAATGGATGCAAACCACATGCATAGAATGAGTGACTGCACTTTGAAAAGTTACTCATGAAAGGATTGTAGTGATGATCCTGGTCGAAAAGCAATAAAACCTCACATGAAGGCCAAAGACATTGGTAAATTAGCTACTAATACTACCTCTTGACCAAAAAAAAAAAAAAAAAAAAAAAAAGTGAGAAAGTAGGAGCTAAGACAAAAATCAGAAGTTCCTAAGTAGGAACTTGATTGAAAATAGGATCTACACAATTTTACCTTATGTAGAACATTATTAACACATTACTAGAGTACACCAGTGTTGTTAGCTGTTTTGTGTAAGACTCCAAAATATCGGAAAAAATACAGAGAGGAGTCAGAAAAAAAATCATCAGAAAACTGAAAACTGGGAGAGAGTCCATTTCCTCACAAAGGGAGAAATTAGTTATTGAATAGAAGCCCACGGGAGCTAAGCATTCACTATTATTTCATGGTTTTAGAACAAGTTATAAAGACTTTTTGGTACATATGTTTTGCTAAACATTAAAAGCTACTAATCTCTCCCTTTCTAATTTCTGTCTGCAAGAGACAATTTTTTTCATGTGGCACTAATGAACTTACCAGTTACTTCCACGTGCTTGAAAGTCATATTTTTTATTCCCCAGAAATCTTATGCTGATAGCATGATGAAAAAAATTGTTGGGGGAATATGGATACATGTTGATGTCAGAAATTCTGCAAGCCCTTAAATAAATACATAAATAAGTAACTTAGCTGACAGTGTGGGTAAGCACAAAAATGACCCTGAATTGCTGCTGACAACCTGATACCTGTGTGAGTTAATCCTTTTCTTTAGTAGAGATGCATTTCTTTTCAGATCATTTGTCTTTCGTGTACTATTGAATGTAAGATGTGTCTCAGTGGCAGATTGACTGATTGAAACAGGGACAGAGAGAAACATCATTAAACATTTAAGTAATTTTCTGGGTCATTTTTGAGGACGTATCTTGAAGAGGCCAGGCTGCCATTGAAGCTAACAAACCTACCACCATGTAGCAGTTGAGCCAAATGCTTATTTTGATTGTTTGACGTATGTAACTGAAAAACATTTTTTCTTGGAAAGGCCAGTACAACCAAACCCAATGAAATAGCTATGAGTCTTCAGTTCGGTTGTACAGGTATAGAAAACAATCTGCAGAATAACAAAAGAAAGCTCATTCAACGCTTACAGTGGAAGAAGTCCTGTTGATACTTCATGTTTTGTTGTAACTTTTGCCAGAAAAAGTTATTTTTGCTTGCACATGAGGTCTTACACAACAAACGAATCACAGGATTTTATAGGAAAATGTAGAAGTATAAATCTCGTAAATAAGTGTGATCACAATCACACTTCATCACAATATGAGAACAAAATCATGACTGTGATTACTGTCAGGCTAATGCATGAATTTTCCAAATTGCAGCTGATTAGAAATAAGGGAATGAGTCTCAGTTATGTGTATTTGAAAGCCAAAGTTTCCCTACATTTTCAGCATTCAAATATGAATGTAAGAATCAGGTCTGGGTTGATGTTTCGGCTCTCAAATTGTTAAGTGAAGGCCTGGATCTATGCAGTGAATGATTAATTCAGCTAAATCAGAACCTGTCCTCACTTTCAGTTGTGTGACTTTAGATGCTGTGTTCCACGGTTCTCCTTTTGTCAAAGGTTGCAGTTAACTCCCTACTGAATGGCAACATAGCATGAGAGCAACTGATCTGCTGGCAAGGTATCAGTGAAACATATCATTCTGTTTCATTCATTGATGAAACACAGTAGGGAGCTGAGCACCAGCCAGCAAAACTGGCTGTGGTGCCTGCCTCCCATGTGACTAGGACAGAAGGACTTCATGAATGAATGGACAGACAGAAATGTACAGGCTGATAGTCTGAGGACATGTTCTCCCATAGCATTGATGGGATACACAAGCCAACAAAGCCAGCTGGGAGAGAAATTTCTACCAAAGGATATTTCCTCACACCTCTGACAGAGCTCACTAGGAAAACGAATGAAGTCGATTTACCTTTCACATAGATCATAAAAAATCCCAAAGTTCCTAAAGCCTGCACCCTACCTGCTACTTTATAAGCAGTGAGCCACTCTTGGCACACTTGAATTTGACAGAGAGCCTCAAGCTGGTTTTGGGCCTCATGCAGAGCACAGCAGCACACGGCTCTGTGTACAGCTATGGTTACTCATGTCCCCTCCTTCTACTCTTTCTTTCATATTCCTTTGTCAGCCTCTTTGGCAAAGACGTGTATTGCAGTGTTGCTCAGTGATCAGAGACAAGCCTCTGACAGAAGCCAAGTGCACACCAAGACCCTGAATCCTGCCCAGCATGCATAATTTCACAGCATATTGTGTCAATCCAGCTAGCTTGTACCAGTCTCAGAAAGATACAGTTCCCTGCCCTGTACAGAACAATTCCCAATACCTGTTATTGTACAGGAAGAATGCAGACTAACAGCCTTCTTGGCTAGAGTACTTCCACTCTGCTAAAAAACATGTTCTCAACAAACATGTCCTTGTCAGCAGAATGTCTGATACTCCAAGCTTTATCCATAGGATTACTTGTATGTGCCAGACCCATAGGACTGGCAAGTCCTTTCACCTCATTTCTAACCTCCATAAGAAACTGTGTGCTACTAATAGCAGGTCTTCCAGTTATTTCTGTCAGGTAATGTGCAGGTAACATGGCAGGACTGGTGAGATGTACCTGTGTCAGAGCATCGTGCAATGCTACATTTGTACACCTAGAGTTTCTTTTGTGCTTCCTACAAAGTATGTTGAGTGTGGTATATTTAGACTCTGATATTTACAAGTTCATGAAAAGCAAAAGCCTTCAGAAGACTTTACAATTTCATACGTAGCAACACGACAGTGAAACTGCCAGTTTTAGCATCTCTGACAGATTGAAGATATTTCATGGTAGGGTTTTGGGGTATATGGGGCTTTTTTCACCTACAGAGTTTACTCAAGCTGTTTCAAAACTCTCTCAAATAGAACTCCCATATCAGTATTAGCAATGTGAACAGCATGAGAAACATACAAACAAACAAAAAATGTCCAGCATTTGTACAAACGCAGAGTGGAGAAAGTCTGCAAAACATGTGCTGTGCAAAGCACCAGTACATGTGCTGATGGAGACAGAGGTTCACTTTAAAGGAAATGGGAGACTAATATGAAGAGAAATGTAATCACATCCATAAAGCAATCACCTGTTCTTGTAAAATTCACCTTTAAGGGTAAAGTTAAGTGCCTAATAATCTCCCTGAGTTTGTGACAAGGTCACTGTGGCTCATGGTGCCGCTATAGCTCACTGATCACTGAGTCTCACAGACCTCCAATAACCTGAAGTCTCAAGGGCCCTTGGAACTAAAATGTCTCTCTAAGTTCAGGGCATGTCAGCACTCTTCCAACAGCTCTTCAACAGGTAATTACTCATTTTAACCATAAGCATACATAGACTCCTATTCATAACACTTAGAGGTACCTTAAAAATTGGAATTCTCAGCTGATAACCATATAAAAAATCTGCCCTTTCGCACAAAAAATTTTCCCAAAATTTTACTTTGGTGGAAAACAAATATTGCAGGGCATGGCAAATGTATTTATTACTGTAATTTCTTTGGTCTAGTGATCTGGTTTTTTATATGGCTGTTTGGCATTTCACTGTTGGTTAGAATACAGCATTACTGAGTGAGATTTTTATCTAATCTAATTATTTATCAGCAAAAGACACCTAAAGATGTGTCAGCAGAGACAAATAGCAAATCAATAGGAGAACTGGAGCTCTGAACAATGATGAATATCAGTTGTTCAATCCCTGAAGATAGTAATTCAAATGAGAACAGGAAACTATTGCAATGATCTCATGACATGGCTTCTTCATAAAAACATGTTTAAAAAGTATCAGTTTCTATTTTTTCAGACATCTTGAAATATGACATTCACTCTCTTGTGTTTAAGTTCTCTCAATTCCTTCAGAAATCTTGTTGTGTGTTTCTATGGGAAGGGCAAAGAACTTCAAGGTGCTGTGGGATGAGAGGTTGGACATGACCCAGCCATGAGAGCCAAACTCACAGCCCAGAGAGCCAAACGTTTCCTGGGCTGCATCCAGAGCAGTATGGCCAGCAGGGCAAGGGAGAGGATTCTGCCCCTCTGCTCTGCTCTGCTGAGACCCCACCTGCAGTGCTGCATCCAGCTCTGAGGCCCCAGCACAGGAAGGACGTGGAACTGCTGGTGTAAGTCCAGAGAAGGCCACCAAGTTGACTAGAGGGGAAAAGCATCTGTCCTATGAGGAAAGGCTGAGAGAACTGGGTTTGTTCAGCCTGGAAAAGAGAAGGCTTCAGGGTTACCTAATTGCAGCCTCTGAGTACCTAAAGGGAGCCAGTAAGGAAGACGGAGAGGGACTTTTTGCAAGGGCATGTAATGAAAGGACAAAGGTGGAATGTATTCAGACTGAAAGAGAATAAATTTAGATTAGATATTAGAAAGAAGTTCTTTACTGTGAGGATGGCGAGGCACTGGAGAAGCTGCCTAGAGGAGTTCTGGATACTCCATCCCTAGAAATGATAGGATGGAGCTCTGAACAAACTGGTCTAGTGTAAGGTATACCTGTCCGTAGCAGGGGGGGTTGAAACTAGATAATCCTTTAAGTCCCTTCCAAAACTGGCCATTCTATGATTCTATAATCCTTTGATTCTATGATTTATTTCCTTGACACTATTCAGTCACTGAGATTAGCAATTACATGGTAGCTGTAGAAGGGCTACAAGATATTAAGATTTTATTGAAGTAAATGTGGAAATTAATAACAAAATCAGACCAGCGTGGTTTTAATTATTTTATTTTTACTGATCCCAGACTTTTTAATAGTATGCCATCTGATGTGGGATAGTCATAGAATTACCTTTAAAAAATTATATTGGAAATTTGTATCTATAGTTACAGAACTATCACAAAAAGACTAGAGTTCTGGTGTTTGAGCCCATACTGAGCTCACACTGTGCTATCAACACTGAGGAATGGGGGAGAGATGAAGCAGCTAGGATGTTCACTGTTAAGAAGTATATGAAATTAATTTCAAAAATAAGTAAGTCTCACTACAAAATACTGCAAGCTATTCTGTGTGAAAAAGATACTTCCCACTCCAACTGAAGCTCTTCTACTGCAAAGGGAATAAAGATTCATTGGACAAGAAGACAAGCTGACACTCCTGTATAGGAAGACACTATTGCTATCCCTGTCAGATGTGACCAGTGCCTTCCTCAGGTGACCAAAATAATTTCTACATTTTCTTCTGTGATTGTTCAACATGAAATCAATCTGTTCCGAGAAAAGGCCTGGGCCCTATTATTTTGCCTCCCTGCCCTATGTACCGACTGGAACATGATGCTGCATTCCTGAAGCAATAGGCTTCGAAGAGCAGGTCAAGTACCCTGCTCTAGGTTATCAGGTTCTGATCCTTGGAGGATGGAGGGGTGCCAGAGATCACTAATGAAGATTAGAACCGCTTGATGACACATGGGATTTAAGACATGGGTTTGTTTTCTTGGTTCTCATGAGAGTACTCCGGGGATGTTTTGCGCCTCTACCATGAGCAGAATATCATCACTAGGGGCTTAGAGCTCCATGTACACAGTATTGATACTGCACATAAGGCTTTGGATTCCCCTGTACCATCAGATATGAAAGATAGGTATTGCAATGTTGAAAAGGAAGTCAGCCTCAGTCACTTTTTAAAATTAATGTCTCTATGACCACAAAACAGTAGGTTCATTAAGAAATTATGGTGTCTGAATAGATAAAAAATTTCTTATGGAAATAAATATCTCTGTAACTGTGCATATTTTCACTTTTTTGAGCAATAGAATGTTCATGAAGACTTGAATTTTGATATCTGAATCCACAAAAGATTAAGTTCTCAAAATGACACACCCACAGGCTTGCAAAATACCACAGTTTTGGTTAAAAACAGGACAAATCCAAAGCTGCGTCTACCAAGAAGTAATGAGACAGCAAAGCTTTGAAACTGCAACACTTCAATAAACAACTAACACCCTATTAACCACTACAGCTTGGTAACCCAGGGATCACTTTGGTATATGAGTGCTATTGCTGACAAGGACAGTATCAGGACAACACGACTTCTTCTGCAACTCTCTTTGTTCTTTATTTTAGTGTTAACCATTTGGTAGACACTCAGCTCTATTTAGGTCAGTCAGTGCATGGAATAATTATGCTCTGAAAAGAAATACTCACATCAGAAAGGGAAACTGCCCTATTTAACTATGGCTGAAAATAATTGAGTAATGTCAGTGATAGGGAAAATTTCACAGCAGGCATTTGTAACAATGATAGGTCATGCTTGCACAGTGAAAGCTTTGACACAAAGCTTGTGTCACTGTTAGCTCAGTGGAGAGTTAGTCACTCTGTATTAGTAAGCACTTGACTGTATGGTTTCATAACAGAAGGTCCAGGACATGTCTGAACAATTTTTAAAATACTGAGAATTCCTTTTTCATGCTGCAGAGCCTTGGTTCTTCCAGGAGGTGGGAAGGAACAGGCAGTGCAAAGCTGTTCTGCATCTGATGCTTTACAGAAATACATATTGATATGTACGTGTTTCTAACCTGTAAGATTAGAAACTCGTACAGATCAATCAACCTATAAGAGTTCTCCAGCTCTGCTTTCATTAGCAGTGTGTCAGACTTCTCCTAAAAATCTTTATTTTTATGCCTCATAGCTCAGCTCAAAAAATTCACTGCTGTGTAACATTTGGGAAAGTCTCAGCCTGAGCACAGGTCTCACCTTCACATTTAAACCAAATATTAAAACAACAACTTAAAAAAACTTGAAAGATCAGACACATATTAAAGTCCTGCACTGAATTCAGAAAGAAAGTGCAGGATTCACATAGAAGGCTAAGTTGGATATTGAATGCCATATTCAGCACTCAGGCATTGAAATAATTTCCTACAGCAGCCCATCTTCCTGTGCAAATACTGTCTCACTGTGTACACATGCACTGAGGTTGAAACCGACTGGGTTGGGCTTTTATTCTCTGACTGCGCCTGTGAGAATCTGATCTTTGCAGCTCAGACTCCTCACTGCTTGCTAAATGCAAGTAGGCACTGGACCACTCATTTTACTAGACCTAATGGTAAAGAAGATCTAGCAGATCTAAGTAGTTATTACACTGATCTACAACCAAGTTAACTGACAGGCTGAAGTTTTTCCCAAGTTGGAAAAGTGTAGCAGAAAAATGGCTATAACTTACCTTTACTAATGATATTCCCCCTGAATTATATGCCATGAAATGTAATTTCTGTGTGATTCTCTTCTCCCTGTGTGTGCTAGAACCTGCAGAGAAAGGAAGAGATGGTTGCTATGCCAGCACCACCCTCACAAAAGACCCCAGCACACAAGCCTTCCTAGCTGGGTAGAGTCTATTTCTTTAGCAGTACCAGGTTGGCAAAGGCATGGTGAGGACAGACTTCCTTCATCTTATTATTCTACTGCAAACACATACACTTCCAGGGTTCCTGCATGCAATACAATACAGATGGGAAGAGCATTCTTCACTTTAATCTCAAAATAAATCTCCACCATAGCATCCTTAGGCACTTCCTAATGACACATCACTAATTAAACAGAGGTATAACAGTTAAAACATAGGAACAAATGACAACATAACAAGCAGGCTGGTCATACTGCAATTATAATGAAAAATAAAGAATTGAGAGCAAAGTATTCTAGGATCAGTGGTTTACTGGTCTTAGAAAAAAATTCTTGAGGTTTAACCTTCTTAAGCTACAAAGCTTCAGGCTTTTTGCCTCATCTTTCTGCAGGACATCTGCAATATGTTTCTCTGCATCACATCCATGTCTTTTCAGATAAGTCCTCCATATCTGTGCAGTGTGATGTGCACAGCAGAGCTGAGTCTACAGAGGATAGTACCTGAATGAATGTTTGGCAAATTTATTACTTAATTTACATACTGGTTTTTTTTTAAATAAACTAAATCATTAATTGTAATTAAAATGTGTGTAGTGCAGCAAGATTTTAAAGAAATGTCCCTAGAGCTATCCAAGCAAACTTTCCACATGGCGACTAAAGACTTGTAACTTACCTCCAGTAAAATGAGATGTTACTGACATTTAAGACTTTTTTGGAAGAGCAGCTACTTTTGCTGCAAATACAGAGTGATCATATCACAAATCTTTATACTTGAATAGACACATATTTGACTACACTGGTATCAGGGATTATAGCAGTAGCCTCTGTTAGGCTTTTTAGTTAGTGTGGTTATGTTCAGTATACATTCAGGACACAAAGTGAAAGGCATCAGAGCTCTTCCTGCATCCTCAACGTCTTCTAAAGAATGAAACCATAACGGTATTTTCAGATGCTGGAATTATGATTAGGTCATCCAAGTGAAGAACTTATAGATGATTCCAAAGAATGTAGCACTGCTTACTGATGCAAAAGAGGTACGAGGAAAAATTAAATTTCAATGACCATCTGAAAAAAGGCTTTCCTTTTAATGTGTAGATGCGACTTAAATTTGTGTGAATTAGAATTATCCTTGTGGTATAAAAAACATCCATCACGCCTTTGTCTAGGAAACTACCCACCTGTAATATTGTGCAATAATAAATTAAATAATTGGAACTTTTAAAAAGAGACTGTTGGCAAAATTAAACCCTTGTATTTGGTATATTTATACAGTTTTCAAAAAGAACTGCTTCTCTTTTTTTCAGTCATCATTATCATAGAAAATACATTTGTTTGCTTATGTCTGATTTTCTCCTTGTAACACAATTTCTGCCATGTTCACATACTTCTATCAGAACATCTATACAGCTGAATGATAGAAATGCGAACCTTTTACTGCACAACTTAGGAGACACAGGACAGAAAATTTAGCCCAAGAGGGCCCGAGAAAAAGTCTAACTTTAAGAAACTACACCCATTTGCTCACCATTAAGGCAAGAGAACTCCTTACTGCATCTCACTAGTGTCTCCCTAGGGACCTCATATGCTGTTTTTCAGTTAAAAATGATCCCAGTCTAACAACGCTTCACCCACATCTCTCTCTAATTGTGGAAGCTATGAGGAAAGATAACATAAAATGATTACATCAAGTCCAGACTGCAATTTACACAATGAGAAATCCCTTAGGTTTCATTATGGAGACTTTGCATGCCAAAGTGGAGGCATTAAGAGCCATGGTGTATGGAAAAGGAATTTTTCTCAACAGCTTTTTCTTTTAAGGCAAGTTACAACAGATATCCCAGGTGCTACATCCAAATTTCAACACTGATTCCCATGAAAGTTAACCACAGTGGAATTCCTGCAGTGGGAATTACATTCATAGCACTTAACCAAGATTTAAAATTGATATTGTAAAAAAAAATTTGCTGAAGATTTGGACTGTTGTTTAGACTGTTGGTTATACTTGTTTGCTAAGCATATTTTACATATTTGTTCTTCTCTTTTCCCCATCTGCAACAATAAGATGAAACGTGAGATGAAGGCAAAAACATTGGTTTTCCAGTATTTCTGATTCTGATGTAACTCATAGAAGAATATCTTTTGATTGTGCTCCAAAGAATTAAAACCAGTTACAAATTACAGCGTTTTAAGGAAGTTTCTAGCAACCCAAACATTTGAGAGTTTAGTCATTAACTGAAGCCCATTGGTTATTAGTGCTTTCAGCCCCTAGAAAGGGTAGAGGTAACCTTACTTAAAGCTTGCTCATGTGCCACACTGCAGCTGTAAATGTGGTAATTGAAGGGTCATCCAAAGAGGTTAAATCTGTCTTTGTTCCTAAACACAGAAGAATATTTCTAAGTTAAAGCACAATGGGCTGTACTCCTATGGATCCACAGACCCCAATCACTTGCACAGCCTGAATAAAGCATTTGTGGTTTGTTTTGATGAGCATAAATTTAGACAACAATATGATTTCTGTCTCCCCATAGTCCCTCATCAGATAGTGGATACTCTGATTTTGTTCCTTTGCTGTGAAAAGATGACAGAAAAAGTGAGGATAGAAGAATTTATATCAGCCATCATAATTAACTTTCATAATGAGTGTTACATTTCCATCTCCACATCAGTGTCAAGTGATGGGATTTAAAGATGTCAGATAAAATTAGTCTAAAAGAGGTACAAAAAATGAAGCCATGTTCAGAAAGGCATGATATAGTAGAGAAATAAAGAGTAGTTTGGCAATTGTTAGGAAAAAAACCTAAGATTTCTTTCCTGCAATATTCTGCTTTGTCTGGCAACAAAATGTACCATATCTAGCAAGGTGTAGGAAATGCAGTGACAGGTCATGAAGTACCTTGGGTTTTAGTTAAACAAATAAATATATATAAAGAGAAAGAAATAGCTTAAAGAAGACATTTGTTTAGCATTTACCCTTCAAAGAATGCATAATAAACAATTTTTTTTTTTTTTTTTTTAATGTAATGCAATAGGGTTGATTTGCAAACTAACTGAACTAACTGCTGGAACAAAAAAGGGTTTGGCCCCAGCCTTGCTAAAACCTATTAAAGAGGCAGTGCTAAGTAGGCTGTTGAAGATGCTGAGTGCATGACAATTAGCGAGTAACAGCATCTCTCTTTGTTTTTCTACCTTTGTTTTATTTTTCATTGTGTTACTATTCTAAAATCATAACTCCTAATCTTCAGAACTTGTGACAAATGTTGTTTGGAAATTCAATTAATGAACAAGTCGAGGACACTCCCATGCCAGACAGCTGTTCCTGTGTCTGGGTTTCCGTGTCATGGCCACATCAACAGATTTAAAGTGTTGGCAAAGTGCCAGTTTCACATTTCAGCTTTTGCTACTACGCTTTTAGATATGGTGCTATAGGAAGGATGTTTCATAAAAGTGTGAAGCATGACATATTATACAATGTTATATCTAAGTAAGCTATAAAGAACTTCTGTTGAGTCCCTTTCTCTTCCTGCTCAAAATAGGTCATTTTATATGGTTGCTTTTCTAGATTTTAATCTCTCAGGCTGCTGTCCTGCAAACACTCATGCATGTGATTAACTCTGACTACCCATACGCGTGAAGTGTTTGCAGGATGGGGGCTTTAATATGTTGTGACAATGTCATGGGGAAAGGATCTAAATGGCAATATGTGAGGAGAGCTGTATAACTGAGGCCATCAAGAGCAGGCTGTGTTAACCCTGTACAGGGGAAGATTTTGCTAATGATTCCTACATCTCCCTATTCCAGTAGTTCATGTTATATTGTCTTTTGTTCCTGGAGATGCCAGAATCACTCTCAAGAAGCTCAAAGGAAAACAAAAGGAAGCTCATCATTATGCAAATTTTTGTTTTTGAAGAATGTTTTTTTCTCAATGCCTTTCTATTAGTGATTGACTTGGGATTTACCCTTAGGGCTGTATTGGTGTTGCCTGCCTGTCCAGAATGGCAGGACAGAGACAATCCATTGTTCGACCTTCCTTAGAATTGATGTGCGCATAGTGAAGATTGTACCTCCTGCATTTATGCAGCACAGTGGCTGCTTTCTCTGTCCATGATCCCTTGTGACAGAAGCAGACGGTCTGCAGATTAAGGTGACTCCCTAATTATTTGCATGTAGGACAGAAAGCAAGAGACAAGTCACAGAGCTGGGTTGTGCCCAATACTCAAAGCAGCCCCGCTTTACGGCATTTCCCCTAGCTGCACTTTAGTGCTAAAACAACATATATCTTGCCACAGGACTAGTCACTACAATGTGAAGACAAGAGGCATCACATGCGAAATGAAATGGGCATCTACATATCCCAACTCAGAAAAGGTAGCCATGCTTTCTCATGTGCTAGAACAGACAAAACCTGCTACTTGTATACCTAATTCAGTTTCAGTCACACAATTTCACAAAATAATGTTTTTTTAGGAATTCTGCAGGCTTTTTTTTTCCTATGAAAAAATGTTATTACTATTTTTTACAGATTATGCTTACTGGATACACCACACATGACTATCTCTTTATGTTCAAATAGAGGTTCAATATTGCTCTCCCCATCTCAAACACTGCAGGACAGATTAATTTTTCATTTTAATCACAATGTAATAAACTTTGTCAGAAAAAATGATAAGCAGATCTTGTAAGAAAATATTGAAATGTCACTAGGAAATGGAGAGAGGGTGGGCCACGAGCATTTATTCCCAACCTTTGCTAGCAAAAGAGACTATAAAATTCAGCTTGCTGTTGTAATTTAATCAGAGTAATTCAATAAAAGCAAAGAATATAACTTTTAGACATATGAGTAAAACAAATTCGCCTAGTTAAAATTGGATGTCAGAAAGCAAACTATCATAATTCTAGCAAGCCTCTTAAATAACTCCGTGTTTCAAGAGCCAGTGGATGCCTGAGGATGTCCTGTCATCATAATGCATTATCAAGTGCCTTACCTCCAGTTTTCAGTTCTGTTAGCTATTCATCAACATCTAGAAATCAGAACTTCGTATGAAATTATTGATTCACTCTGGAAGTGTCCATCACAAAGATATAGCTGATAAGGGACTGTCAGCTGTCAAACTGTAAACTATTAAAAACTAACTGATAACATTATTGTAGTCATAGTTCTACACTGAAGATATTGGGGTTTATAAAACAAGTTCTATAAGTAAGGGAATGGAAAAAAAGTGATTGCCCGCGGTTTCCTGTAATGTGGATAGATTCTTCCCAAGAAAAAGCAAGCTCTCACTGATGCTTTTCCTGCTCTCAAAATATTTGTTGCTCATTTGATTTTCAGCTATCAAAAATGGGAAATGATAACACTGCAGCACTTCTGCCAGTGGGAGAACAGGAGTGTCTCTGAACATATACTTGAGCCACTAACTTCTAAGAGAAGGGAGACTTTAGTCTCTCTAAATGCTCTACATCACTATTAAAACCAAAAAATGTTAGCCAAAGTATGCAAAATTGTTGATAGCAGCAGACTACACAAGTTCTACTTCTTTTGGAATTCAGACTAGAACACCTTAATATCTTTGTAATTTTTCCTTGTGGTTAGATATTTTGAACCTAGATCCATAGACAAGAAACAGAACATGAGAAAGAAGAAAAAGCATGTAAGAAATATTTTAATTTCTGCTTGAAAGTTTGAAAATAATTCAGTGCAGTAAATCACAACCACAATGTCCTAATGAGCACCAAAGTCATCAGTCTCTTGCAACGTAAACTCATGTATGGTATGTCTGTTTATCTCCCAAGTGTACCAGTGCACAATGCGATCAAAAGTCAAGGATACAGTTTGGCCTTGTGTGTCTCAGGATATCTCATTCATGAAGAATCAAAAATTTGAACCTCTGTCTGGTGAGTTTTATGTTTTACAGGACTGAGCCATTGGATATGCTGAGTTGGAAGGAACCCACAAGAATCATCAAAGTCCAACTCCTGTCTTGCCAGAACATCCCCAAGAATAACATCATGTACATAAGAGTATGGTCTAAAAACTTCTTGAACTCTTTCAGGCTTGGTGCTGTGACCACCTTCTTCGGCAGCGTGTGCCAGTGCCCAACCACTCTCTGGGTGAAAAGTGAAGTTGTTGAAAAGTGTTACAATAGGTCCTTTCAAATTGTTTTTCTCCCACTAGACACTCAAAAGCTTCTATAGTTCAACCAGGTCTTGCATTTCCCTAATTTCTTACTTTGGATTTCCTTAGTATCTAACATGGTTTATGACAGCAGGGTCTATTTATTCACAAAAGACAAAACTTGCTTTCTTTGGCCACAGTCAATGCAGTTTGGTCAGATGAACAGCTATTGTTTTGTTGTGGATTTTAACTGAATAGAATGGGGTAATGTATTGTAGAAACACTTTAGCACATTCACAAATAAATGCAGAATCTGTCATGCAAAAAAAATCACTGAATTTCATTTCAGAAACTCTAGATATTTTCTGTTTCATATTTAAAAGATTGCTCCTTCTGAAGCCTTTTACTTTATTTTTTTCTAAGTTTGTTTGCAAACCTAGTCTATTTGTCCAAAGATACTGGCATTCAAAGTCAGACACTCAAGAGAGATTTTACGTGATGTAGTCTAGGATGAGGTTACAGGTATTGAACAAGTTGGAACATTCACCTGATCCAACACAGCTCAGATAACATGTGGCTGAGAAGACACAGAGTTGCATTAGTACAGTGCTACCGGAGCTAATTTACCTAACTCCTCTCTGCTGATTAATTAGGGTGTAGTGCTGTGCTGACACAGCAATTCTGCATCCAGTTCTGGAGTTAGCTTAGAAACCTCTGCCTGTTGCTGAGCTGGAAGGTGAACACCACGCAAAATAATTTCTAGAGAACGCTAGAGTATTCTGCACTGTCCTATTCTTAAGTTATAATTCATCATAGCTCTTACCATATGCATAAGTTCTGATAAGAGATGACCTTTTTTTTTCTTTATCAGTGTTCTATCACTCAAACAGGGATTTTGAAAAGACATACAAAGATAAAACAGACCACCACTTTCATACTCTTCTAAACACTGCTTGCACAAATGGCCAGCAATATTCTTCTAATATCAAAAGTAAAAGAAGTTGGAAGAAGATGCCTTTTCACATCTTCCTGAAGTTTATAGGGTATTCTTTTTGGCCTTTTTACACGTTGTTCTTCCGAAAAGACACTCAGTGAATGTTTACACCCCTCTAATCAATCCTCTGCCAATATGCCAGGCAGCATAACCTGTACCAAGCCTAAAACATTCTGACTAAACCAAAAAATACCCCACAAACATATGAAACAAAAAATCCAAATAAAAAACCCCAAAAGCCCCAACTTGTATCAAAAGTCTTATGAGTTGAATCTTTTGGATGCGTTTTTTTGAAGCAGACAATTTTACATCCTGAGCATCACATATGAAAGATTTTCCCCTAAAGAAGGTCAAACTCTGAAGACAACTGTTCCCCTGTGGATTATCTCTCTGTAGTCAAACCTCCAGGGCAATTATTTTCTTCTCTCCTCGTGTTTCTAACTTTAATTAGAGTTTTACTAAAAAGCTAGGCAAGTCTCCACTGCACAGATATGTACACTCAAGCCACCATTAAACAAGCTAACTCTAAAGCAACTACTCTGTTAATTTCTGTACACCTTGGGTTATTCCCAGCACTGAGACTTAAAGTTAACTGGCTGAATTTTGCCAGCTGAAATTAGCCCACTTCTAAACTCCCTCAGTGCTCCAAATGTGATGATCACATCCCAGTTGACTAATTCCCTTGCTATGTTTAGGAATTTTTTGGGACAGAGATAACTCGCTTGGGTTAAAGGCGTGCCCAAATCTAATTGTCTAACAGTAGGAACAATGGAGTTTCAGTGCCTAGGACAGCTGTCTATCCCTTTTTCATTTAACTGTATAGAGGAGCCCAACAATCTACTACTGAGAACACAAACTTCTGGGCAGATGTATTTACCCCATCTAGCAGAGCTGAGCAGTCTGAACTGAGCTCTGTGGGGCAGCCACGGAACTGCTAACCAATTTGCTTCTTAAAAGCAGTCTAAGTTTCTGTTGTGTAGATAAGATATGCCCTTATCTTGTTTCAAGCACTGTACACTATCAGAAAGGAAACAGCAAAGACACTGTGGCATGAGTGGCCCCATCACATCTTGCAATCTGTACCCACATCCTTCTCATAAATGTAAAGTGCCAACTACTATGCTGTTTTACCTGACAGGAAAGACATTGGAAGTCCTTCTGTAGTAGATTATGTTAAGTGTCCTTGATTCCAGACAAGACCAGGCTCTCTGCAGAGGTTTAGCCACTTACGTATTCTGCAATCATACATGAGTGGCACAGTTACAGAGCAGTCCTGTGGAGATTGTTAAACACTTCAAATAACTGTATTTTGTTACACAGCGGTGCGTAGTTAACACCACAGGTATCTTGATGAACTACCTCAGAGGTCGTTCCTCAAGACTGCCATACAACAGGATTTGTATAAATACTTCAGTAATCATCTCAGAGCTTTTTTGGCCTAAATGCTAGTAACAAGGATGAGTTACTAAGTTATGCAGACTGTGCCCTGTCATAGACCATGGCCAGCACCAGACACTGGAACAAAGAGGTCTGAGAAACCCTGTTACACACAGCGGGGGAATAACTTCTCCAATAGGAAATTTCATTCCACTCTCAGACAATTATCAGTTGACTCACAATCTAAAGGAACAATCTTTATATCTGCCCCAAAAAACATACCATTGTGGATTATTATGTTTGTAGAACAGCCAAGTGGCTTTTGAATTTTCTCCAAGACTTGGCCTCACTACATCTTTTGGCAAATAGTTTCCCAGGCTGAATATCTTTTTTCTTTTTAATCTATGCTGCAATTTCAGTATCACTAAATTCTCTCCCCCATGGCAAGTTCCCTGGTTAGGAAATAGGACCACACAGTTTACTTTCAGTCAACTATTCCTATCTCTGCCATCTCCCTAGTATTGTTTTCTTGCCTAAGCATTGATGACATTTTCCAAACTCTAAAAGGAAGCTATTTCAATAATACATATTTGTTAGGATATGTCATATACTCCCTGTAGCCCTGCATCAAGAAAATTTGAAAATAAGCCACATCTGTGTGGACATCTCTAGATTTGTAATAATTTAGAAAGAATTTGAGATTTTAAGCCAGGCGTTTGGGGTTTTCTTTTTTTATATATAGTGAGGAATCTTGCATTGAGGTTCAAAGAGATTTGTTGTTGGGTCTTATTTTCATTGTCTGCCCAACAATAATTGGAAGAAATAACAATAATTAACACTCAAAATAAATAACAGAGAAATTGTCGAAGATCAGTCATAATGGAGTGTTGCCTCTGTCCACATGAATATATTATGCAATGTCTATCTTTGAACATCAATCTGAAATGGAAAATAAAGAGAATCCTTTTCAAAAAAATTACAATTACATATTCTGCCTAAGGAAAAAAACCAAACCTGCACGTTAGCCTTGCTCTTTTATTTTCTTCTCTACAGGCCTGGTGATAGCAAGAGCAAAGTCTGTAATCCCTGCTTGGATATAATCTTTGAAGGATTTGCTGACACAGAGAAGTAACCTCAAACAGCTCCTCCACAAGAGGTATTTTATACTCTTCTGTACTTACAAATGCCTCTTTGAATGGCTATTTTGGAACTATTTCTCCAGGCAGAGAAGCTTTTAAATATCAATTTATTTCCTTTTATCTCTCAGACTTTAAAGAATATAACAGCATAAGAATCCATGAAATACACTCACAAATGTCTACTTTTCAGCCAGCATACTACTAGGGAATTTAGCACGATAGGCTAAAATTTATCTTCTGGATCTAAATCTGGTTGCTGAGAAATTCAGCTTTATATCCTTTTCATAGCATAGAATAGTTTCTCTACAGTAGACCAGTTTTTAAGATAAGGCATCTATGAGGATCAGAATCTGGTCTTCAGTGAATGTTGTTTATAAAGAGCTGTAAATATATACCTGGCTCCTCAGCAGAGAGCAATGGCAAAGGAGAGGAGGCCCCTAGCAGGTAGTACCTCTTAAGAACCTCTTGGGCAATCCTATCTAGGTCCTATGGCTGTAGGGTTTAATCTATCCTGCTATAAGTGTCTGAAGTGTCAGACCTCAAACTGAAAACACTATGCCTCAAAAAACAAAGAAGGATATCTTCTAGGACAAAAATCCCATGTATCTAGGACAAGCTGGGAGACAGGATAACATGGCAAGGATAAATGCGCTGTCCTAATGTTGCTGCTGAAGGGGAACAAATATCCCTTTAAATTCAGACAAAGAAAAAAGAGACTTGTGTGTCTTTTAGCTCATATCAGTATAAAATGAACAGAACCATATAGAGAACTTAAAGATCTAGAGTATAATGTTTTATAGTCTAGTGTCAGGAAAAGATTCACATTCAAAATGCTGACAGCTCATATTACTAGGAGGCTCTTCAGCTTATCCTTTTTTTTTCATTTTGAAACATGTATTTGAAAACTTTCAACAAATAAGAAAACTTTCTGTCATGCTTCATTCATGTTTTTGCAGGCAGAAAGTACAGAAAAGTCCAAACTACCAGTGAAAATTTAATGATTATAAAAATACATCAAAATGGAAGGAACTAGATGTTTTCACAGAATCATAATTTTCCATATTTTAAAGAGGTAGGGTGTTTTTAATTGTTTAAGCACAGATGAAGTGCTGATTTGAAATCTAAAATTTTGGGAAGTGTAATATAGAGATTGAGAATGTTTGGAGATTATAAAACCCATAACACCAGCACGGTTGTTTTAAAACAGGTATTTACATTGCTAGATTACTGGCCACCAGTTTTCCATCGCTTTACCTGTTTCTCTCTTCAGTGCTTCTGCATGCAAGATATGCATGGACCTGAGGTTAAATAGAATCAACATGCCATATATGTGTAGAGATTGATAAGATTTTATTCCAGACTACTACATATTTCAGAAAAATTCTACAGACCTCAGAGCAGAACAAAGTCACAGCTTCCACCCTCTGCATTAAATCAGGAAAAGCACAAGGCCAGCGTAATTTTTCTTACTCTCACTCTCCTACTGAAAGGGTAGCAGCAGTACTACTGCTTACTAGGTGCCAGAAGTACTGAGCTCAGACTAATCACTGAAATTTACCAAGCACTCAACTGGATCTTGTAGTCTTGCTGGGCTCTGTGCAACTGGTAGCCATATCAGGCAGTTTACACTACTTTGTTTACAGTTACAAGAAAGGTCACAACACAACAAACAATATCAGTTTTACAGACTAATTGCCAAATTGTTAAGATGACCACCATCAATATTTTCTGTAGGCTACGAGGTAACATTGTCAGCAAAATTCATGTGGAAAGCACATGCAGCGCTATAGACTACTTATCATGGCCTACAAAACTTCTGTGAGGCACGGGAAGCACTGATGGAAACGCAGTGTTTGACTTTATCAATGTTATATGTAAATGGGAGGGTAGGAGGAACTGCACAGATGTGGGAGACGGTGTGCTGCACCAAGAAGTGTTGAAGGAGCTTTGACCTTGTCAGTCAAAGGGTGTCTCTGCATGTGGATCACTGAAATAAAATTGACCATGTTTGTAACTTTTATTTCTCTAAAAATTAATACCTTTTTGTTTGCTTTCAATCAAGCTTTACTATCTTTGTCAATAATTATTTTATAGCAAAGTACGGAAGTCTTTATCAAAGAGGCAGCAGACTGCACGGAGTGCAATATATAAACAGAAGCATTTCTAGCCTATAGAAATCACTGCAAATTAGCAATAGACTCAAGATTCTTGATGTATTGTTTTTTAATCCTGGGAAGAGGAGAAAATGGGTCATCCTTTTCACATTGTTCTACAGAGAGTAAAATCTCACGAAATAACATGAGCTTATTAGTTTTAGCTGATAATTTCTACCCTTTTCCCAAACTGTCAACTCAGTCAGCTGAGAAATGCAGTGCTAAGGGTATAAAAGAATAATGTAATCAGGGAAAAAACTACTGAAATATATTTTTAGACAGGTCAATAAAACAAGGAAAAAAGGTAACTATGTACTGTTGAATAGACATTAAAGAAAATATGTTCATTCCTATACGGAACTTGAAATCTATAGCAGAGACACCACATGTTTTATGAGTGAATTGGATATGAATTGAAGTATTTCTTACAAAAGGAATTTTTCAAAGATAACTGTTAAATATCAATTTAAAAAATACAAGACACCACAATAAATAAAGTATTTAATTGCCCAACTCTTCATCTAGAGCAGCTACGTCAACTTCAGACACATAAGATGAAGAATTTTATTATCTCAAATTTGTGCTATTGCTTTAGCAACAGAAAGCAGAAATCTGAAGAATAGACTAGGGGCTGCTAATCCTCGGGAACTGGTAAAGCAGACAGGTGAAACAATCTGCCAGCCTTGGTCACAGACACAGCACTTTGTGTTTTCTCCCCCTTTAGAAACATTCTGAAATTACCTGAAATGAGAAGTCTAAATTATTCCAAAATTTTAAAATAGAGAGATTGACCTGCATTCTGGGAAGTAATCAGAAGTCAGCTCAACCAGCAACATTAAGCAAAGAAGCTCCCGGGCTGCTCTTTGTGGTCTCCTGCCATAGTATCCAGCAGACTGGAAGTGGCAGTGTAGAACTGGAGCGTAGCAGCTGCCAGACTAAGATTATAGCCCAGATTACAGCTCTACCTGCAAGATGCTTCCTTTGCTACCAAATCACAGAGGAGTTGGCTTAGATTTGTCTCAAATGTCCAATGGATTCTCTACAGTAGCTTTACTGGGCTTTTTCATATATTGTTTTGTGTTATAAATAAACTGACATCCCAATGTATTCAGCCAAGAACTGTGCCTGGTGCAGGACTAGAAAGATCAAGGATCCGCTGGGTGCCAGGCCTGGTTTCAGTCCAAAGAAGCAGTGTCCAGACTGTTGTTTAAATAAAGGAGTGCATGCACTTCTGCATTACATACTCACACTGTGTTAGCCCAGAACACAGCAATAAGATGTGCAATCACTTTTAGGGAGAACAAAAAATCTGTTAGCATATTTATCATTATACTTTAAATAAGATTGAATATTCATTAAACGTGCATACAAGAACGTAAATGAAACTAAATTCTCACAGGTAATTCTCAAACACAGGCCTTCGCCACTTTATCCAAAACCTTTTGCCACAGAGCTCTGCTGAGATTAAATGTACATGTAAATTGATGGTTTTCCAAAATTATATTTGCAGAGCAGTTAGTATTTACTTCTCCTTTTGCTCCTGCTACCAACTTTTCATCCCTACAAATCAGGTGATATATGTAGGCTACATTCTTTTTCCAGTCCGGCTCTCCACAGTCTTTGCTAACAGTTTACTTTTAGTACCAGTTACTTAAAGCATTTGATATTTAATAAAATAATTAATTTTTCCATTTTGTGATTTATAATCTATTCAGATTACCATAGGTTGACTCAAGGAGTCATGTTCTTTCTGTGTAGTCATCTATGAAGTCTTGATCTAAGAGGAACAAATTAATAGTGGTCTTTTAAAATATTGTATTTAGAAGCTAAATCTTTTCTGAGACTATCACCATGTATCAACAAAATAAAATAGGCTGCTGTTTTATTTGTCAAATCTATGTTATTATTATTTATTATGTATATAGCTTCATTGGTAGATGGGATCATTGCAACATAAATACAAATGAGTTCAGTTTTCTTTTGTTTTGAGTTGTCATGGCAGTCCTGCATAACAAGCGCAACAGGCACAGTTTCAATCCCCACCTTACGCAAAAGCAAGAAATTTCCTTACTAAATGTCTCTTATTGTGCTAAATTCACATTAAAACTACAGTTTATACCTAGTAGGAGTAGCATACTCTTTGAATCTGCTGTGTTCATCACTAGGAGTTTGGCTAGAGAAAGACTGACTAAAATCTTATATTTTTTCACAATTTTGGCTAATGTCCATAAAGAATGTTGAAGAAGTAATCCTAGCCCTGAAACAATCACAGTATCAAGAATGACAGATAGAAAACGATGTTTCTTTTGCTCAATTTGCACCACTTATGTCAGAAGATTTGTTAGTTTATTTCTATAAATTATAACACATATAATGTCTATAAATTACAGGAAATTACAAACAGTCTCACATTTCATAACACACTATATTCATTTAGTTCACAACTACGTCTACAGAAAGGTGCAGGGGAAGACGGCGGTAAAAGGGTCCGGGAAGGTGGAAAAGTACTGTATTGGTGTTGCTGCTATAAAGAATTACTTCACTGTTACACACTTCATTATCCATGTTGATGTCAGTTTGGCACAGGGAAACTGTCAAATGTGTAAATCTGACCTAAAAAGCAAAGGCAACATATGAAGTAGCTTACCTTTACTTAATGAATAACCGTATTTTAGTATAAAAACAAACAAAAAAAATCAAGTTTTTTAGGAATAAAATTATCAATATATTCCCAGCATTATTGGAAAATGTTAATTTGTACATCAGGGTAATTCCAAAAGATCCAGACTGTTAAGAAACAGATGCCTGTACTGGACAGAACATGAAAACCATCTGTATCTTCACAGACAATATGATGTTACAGTAGATTTGACCTTGGAAATATTGTTTTATTTGTACAATGGTTTTTATAAAACTCACAGTAATGTTTATTAAAAGTCTTTGAAATTCCTCATTCTACTATTTCTAAGTATCAACTAAAATAAATAACAGCTTGTTTGCCGTAGCAAGAAGCTTAAAAGTCAGTGGCAAGCAGGCAAATTAATTAATTTCTGATTGTGTAGTGAATGTTTATTTCAAGCTTGAGCCACTAAAATGCAAAAATTAGACACAATTTTTAAAATTGCTTGAAATATTCAAATCAGCTAAAAAGGTCCAAAGCAGTCTGAGGTGAAAACTGAAATAGATTGAAGTGTTAAAATACTGAGCAGTGAAATGTTCAATCCTTAGCTGTTTACCACAAGTGTGGCCCACAGTCCCACAGTAAGCAAGAGCACAAGGCACCTCTGAAAACCTGTTCTAATCAGGTATAGAAGATTATCAAACTCACCAACATGAAATATTGAGCAGGACCAGTGTTAAACTTTGTACTCCTTAAGGACTTGGACAACTTTGCCCAATCTGCAAAGAAGTGTTTCTGGTTTCTTGACGGTAAAGTAGATCTGAAACTCTTCTTCAAGGTAGTTGCCCTACAGCAGCCTTTATCCCAAAACTCTGCCAGCAGCTTCCCCTCCGTGTCACTAACTCAGTGAACCAAGACAAGCCAGACTGCTGGCTATCCATTCAACACCAGATATGTATCAAAGTCACGTCTAGCACAAGTTTCTCTACTGGCTTCAGAAGCTGACTTTGTACCTACTGAGGGAGTACTTCTCTTCTTCTTCTAAGAACAATTTTATCCTTCTCTTGCAGAAAGGACTGTCAAGTACTAGTATGGATTGGATGAGCAAAAACACTTCATAATAATATGTAGCTCAGTGGAGCGTGGTCCACTAGAATGGACTGTGCATAATTCTCCACATCTAATAATTCTGCAGCAGTCCATAACTAGAGAAGTTTGACAAGGCATGACAGAGAATAGAGAAGACTATTTCCAGTCTGTGAAGGAATAACATGCTTGTTATATTATCTGACTGGCATAAAGAGAAAGAAACCATGCCAGCCAGCATCCAGGAATGTCAATGCAGTTCTCTTGTAGATGCTCCACAATTCAGCATGGAATAATTCTGTGCATAACATTTAAATGCCAGATCTAGCAGGGAAAGACTGTTTAACTTGTGATCTGGATCAGCACTGATCCAATTCTACTCCAAACACCAGCAAAACAGAGAAAAGAATAAGACTGTGTGGTAGGCAATATATCCAGTGATTTCTGAGGAACCCCAGCAAGTTCAGGTGACAGAGGAACCAAAGGCATTCAGATCAGAGATGTGTGATCTCTTTGCTGGTAAACTACAAAAACTAAAGAATGAAACACCAAAGTAAGAATCAGTTGAAATGACCAGGAAAACACCTAATAAAGAAACACAGAAGAGGTGGGATGACAGCCATGCTTCTCAGGTCATTCCATACAGTAACAGGACGTCCTGAATTAAATGACCAGGTCTTTCTTAGAATAATAATAATTAAAACCCAGCAAAGATCAAATTTTTAAAAAAAACACAAAAAAGACAAAAAATCACAGACGGATTTTCTCATATGTCATAGTAGCTGTCTATTTTCCTCCAATGTTTAGTACCCACATTTACCTAATTGATACAGAGAGATAGAGAGTTAACTATATTTTCTGTACAATAAATCAGAGTCAGATTACAGTAATGTATGTTTGTTCTTAGTGGACTCACACTTGAACACCTGCAAATTCTATGCAGCTCTGATATAAAAAGACAATTCTTTTCTAATTTGAAACCAGATTTTTTAAATTGTCTGAATAAAATAACATTCCTTCAGTAGGAAAAAAAAAGAAAAGGAGCCAAATTCAAATAGACTAACTTTCATGTAACTTGTGTTTTGGTATGAGAAACACCAAAATATCCCAAGAGGCTTTGAAGAGAGAGTCAGAAGACCTAGCACAGGAACCAGCACAGAAAGTAAACAAAATTTATCAGGAATTTGCACTTGAGTGAGAATTTGTATTATCAGACAAAACTTCACACTGGGAATTTTAGACAAGTATTGTCTGTGTGAGTGTGGAAGCTCTCCACATCACTTTTTCATCCTGGGGAAAAAACAAAAAGAATAAGAGTCCAAAATTAGGAGGACTAGTAAAAACTAGGAGCATTCATGAAACAGGTCAAGTACAAGCTATCATCACTCTCCATAGCTCAGAAAAGGCAAGCGTCATGCCGCAGAGGAGATGGCAAGTTTTATGGTAGCTTTCTCAGATTTTCACAAGCCAGCCTTTGAATCTTTGCTCCAGAATTCACCCACAGCATATTCAAGCTATGCTATTAGCATGGGAGTGGGGAAGCACATTCTTTGAAGTGTGCTCCCAGGCGGTATGCATGAATGGAAATTCACACTTCAGAGGACATGTTTAGAATTTTCCATTTGTTGCAAATTTAACCACTGCATGAAAACACTCTAGATCTGGAACTGAAGATTTCAGAGTTAGTGGCAGAGCCAGTAATTTTACATAGATGGGCACTCTAGGCATGGTCACCACTGCCCATTCCAAGTGGGCAAGCCAGTGAAAGCCAGATCCTCCAGAAGCCATACAGCTATGCTGTAACTAAGCTGTCCTTTGACAGGGTGTACTTGAGATGACAGCTACAAGGACCACATATGCTTGCTTTTAACAGGCTTGGAGCAAAAAGGAACATGAGCTCAGGCCCCTCTGCTTCTGCCAGTGAAGACATTTTCCCACTAGTGATGTCTCTGGACTTGATCATGGTTTTATTTAGGTCAATGGTTCACTGATTTTATTGGTGTCAGCTTAGGCCATATCACCACTTCTCTGTGTCTTGCTACCCAGGTGTGTGGCTTGGTGGCCTACGTTCCTTTCTTTGCTAATGCCAGCAGCCTCTGTATCTCGGTCCAACAACAATCTCTGTGTTTTCTCCATATCGTGCCCTCTGCACAGAGTGCCTGTCCTGAGTCGTTCTGCAAGTTCACTGTCCTGAATTCTCTTAAGTCCATTCCCCAGAAACACTTCTTTCACAATGCACTAATAAGACTAGCAAATAGGACATACACCCTAATTAGAATAAAACAACAAACAAACAAGTCCTCTTAACTGCTTGGTACCAAGCACCATCCCTTGGCAAGTGACCACATAATCTTATTGTTGCTCCTCCTGTCATTCCTTACTACCCAACAATTATTCTGTGTCTATAATTACTTCACACTGCTGCAACAAGAGATACTAACTCACCACCTTGGGCCTGTCTGAACATTTCCTGAAATCAGAAGAGTTTTTCGGGGGACAGCAAACACTGGTGGCAAATGTTTGGAAACTCCCTCAGGAGAAGGGATCTTATGTCCTTTCTCTTCAGAAAGAGACTTATCCACCCCCAGAAATCATCATCACTAGTCAGATTCCTGCTATCCCAGGCCCTTACCTAATGATATCTCTGACAACAAACACATCTTTGCTTTCTCAGTGCAGTTCTCCTAATATCAGTGAAACTGTTAAAGGTAAGCCAGGTGAGCATGATTTACCATAATAAGCACCTAATGTAATAAGTTGTGTCTATTTCATTTATATTAAGTAATGATTTCACATCCCTTTATTTTTGAGAGGCATTCATCATAGACAGAGATTCCTTCTTAAAATGAGACCAGTTAGTCAAACTCAGCCAAAATTATAAAATTTCTTTACATTTCTACATTTCTTTTAGGCTCCATTCAGAAAAGAAGTAAACTCTTTACTGCAATTTGCTGTACAGTACTTGGAATACTATAAGGTTTCTTCTAAATTTAACTTATACTCATGTTAGAGATTTAATCACCTCAAGAAAATTTTAGGCAGAGTTATTCTACTTGTTCTGTAAGCCTGCTATAATCTTACTTTGTAAGCATTCTTGAAAGCATGAGATTTAAAAGACTTAGAGTTTTATGGTTGTTTTACATCTGTTCACTAGTAGAAAACATTGGATAGCTGATTGCTTCTCTCTAGTAAATTCAGAAAATTTTTATAAGCCTTATTGAAATTGCAAACATGAAAATGTTGTTTTTTAAGGCTATTAAAGACAGAATTAACAAAATATCTAAAGACCTTTTAGGTGTCAGACAATGCACTGATTACATTGTCCTCTATCTTCTAGTTTAAAAGAGTCCAAATTAACTAAAAACAATTTACAAACCTCTACTACTGAACATAACTAGAATTGCAATGTCCAGTACTCAAGCATAGGAAATCCAGAATAAAAGAATATGCTGAGTTGGAAAGGACCCACAAGGTGCATTGAGTCCAACTCCTGGCCCTGCACAGCACCATCCCCAAAAGTCACACCATGTGCAAAAGAGTATTGTCCAAAGGTTATTTGTACACCATAAACTGGATACACAATTACATAATCACTCTTTGTTTTTCCAAGACCCTGGTTTCAGCACGTCCACAGCATAAATCCATTGTTTGTGGAAAGAATCAGTGTTAAGTAGAAAATGCCACATCTATCTATAGGATACTTCCATTACTTTGGTTGTTTTTTTCTTTTCCTCACTCAAAAGCAAGGTCATCATTAGTTGCAAGTTCCCTCCTCTCCAAGTTCCTACTTTGAGACCCTGAGACCTGATGAGTAGAAATGCTGAGCATTCCTCCCGAGGAGGAGGAATTGGCACCAGTAAAAACTCTGAATGTTTGAGAAACACTGGAGAAAGGGATCTCAAGCTGATGAACAGATTCCCTATGCGCTATGTCTTACTTTTGTAAAATGGATGTACTAAAGCTGTTTATCTGACAGCCGTATTCTACATAACATCCAATGTGTTAGCATCCAGGAATAATTTGAAGTGGAAAGCCCTGCAGAAGAATACCTAAATACTAAAGAGATATCCCATGGAATCTACAGCACTTCAGGTATGAGTTGGATGGATACAACATTTAAGAGGGGGAACCAGACTGTAAATCACTGAGACAATGATGCTACAGGCTCTAATTTTGGACAAGATCCCTATTTCATGTTGTTAAGTTGTTACCCTTTCCAGGTAACTGTATTTCAAATGTCCACACACCTCCTCAAAAAGTGTTTATATCACTTGCTTATGTCACAGCTGCTTGTCTGTTCAAAATGTTTAGGATTATCTGAGCTCAGTACAGTACTTGCACTGTTTTCTTCTTCAGTTTAGTTTGTCTCATTGAAGAATGGAACTTTCTACTGCACTTCTACATCTGAAACTATACGAAGAGGTAAACCTGAGACAAGTAATCTATCAAGAAGACACTAATTTCACTTGTTGAGGATAAATTAGAAAATAGAAGTTTGCTTTGTCATTATGCAGGCCAATCAAATGAAAACAGTAACGACAAGAAAGTCAGAAAATAAACCATAGTAAAGTACTAGGACATGGTAAGCTCTTTCTATTGCAAATAGTAGTCCAGAAGAGGTACAGCATACAAAAGTCACAAATCACCATCACTGCTGAAAGTCTAGGCTCAGAAAATCAGTTGTTGGTTCTAAAAAGACCACCCATATATCATACATCTCAGGCACAACTGCCATATCCCTGGTCACCCACCCCAAATACCCCACATAATCCCTGACCAGTCAGGAGCAACTTCATCGAAACAGGGTGTTTTAGCTGCCATGCCTGTTGTTTAGTCGTTAGACTTCTTCCCTGTGAAGACTTCCAGCAAGGATACCAATTAATGCAAATGGCTTGTAATTAACAGTGATGATTTTTGTAATGTGGATACCTTCTCAGTACGAACAGGAATGAGCCACCAACTTATTTCATATGAGGCAACCATCAGGAGGTAAAGATTTGCAGTTAATAGAGGCCCATGTGAGAACGAAACCAGTGACTCAGAAGAGTAATGCATTGTCTTGCAATACTGGTCCCCAGTGCTGGCACCACTAATCTAACTGGATCAGATCATCGTTAATCCTTTGTTTTACTGAGAATGTGAAAATTCTCTAAATACTTACTTCACATTTAATTTCCTCAGAGATGAGTGTTGTGTGTAATAAGCGTGCTGCCTCCTGACAGAGCACCTTCTCCATTACTTGGAGGCGAATTCACTCTCTCAGCACGCCTTTTGTTTTCACCTGTCCAGCTCCACTCCTGTCTCCTCCTGCAAGTATGATGCCTACTTCAACTGCCTTCACTTTTACATTGCTAATCCTCCCTTTGACCCGCTTTGGCACTGCTCTCTTGGCTCTCCTGGCAACAGATGTGGAAAGGCTGCTAATATGTAAGCTCAAATGTCTCCCTTCTCTTCTCAGCTCCATTTAATGTTGCCAGATTTTATTTTTTTCTGTGATTTTGAATTTCTGCACTTGACTAATTCCCTCTTGTGTTTTGATTCCTGTTTTTGTCTTTCCTCTGGTCACAACACTCTGTATTTTACCTCTGGTCCATACCTGCTCTTACCACTAGCAGAGCATGCTGGCCATCTTCTCTGTTGTCTCACATCCCCTCAAACAGCTTTCTTTGACACAACTCATGAGATAACACTGGAGCTCACTCCCCTGCTCCAAAAATATGAGCTTCCACTTACTTCTCTTTTATTGGATGATAATGGATCAATTATCATGGATCAAGAATCCTGTGTGGCTTCTAATTGCTATTGCTTTCTACCTCAAAGACCATTCCCTTTTTCTCCCCAGGTTAGTGACGGACCTCGTCCATGTGGCAGAGGTGAGTGAAAGGGAGGCTCTCCACTGCAGGTCCTGCTGCGAGGGCACCTGGGGCCTGCCCTGGCCCTGCCTGGGGCTGGCTCCTGCAGCCAGAGCCATCCTCGGGCAGCTCCCGGCCCCCTCCGGGCCTGCCGCGGCCCTGTCTCGGGCGGCCCTGTCTCGGCCCTGCTGGCCACTGACCCGCCATACCTCGTGCATCTGCCTCCTGCCTCGCTGCCACCACTTCCTCCACATGTTTGCTCCGGTGGACAGTTCAAAATGGGGCCTCTGCCTCCCAAAATATCCTCTCCACCAGCTGCCCCAGGCAGCCCTCCCTCATGTTTCCATTCCAGGTCTCCCTTCCCTGAGTCATGGCTCTCTAGCACCTTCCCTTACTCCTGGTGTTATGAGCTCCCTCACTTTTTCCAGAACCCCACTGTAAACCTATGTTCTCTCATACCCTCTTGTGCCATGACTCACTCTCCCTAGCTAACCTTCTAATTATTTGTAATTAACAATAACAAGAAGGAACTGACATGAAGTGGAGATCAGATGAGAGGATGAGTTCAGTGCTTAAAGAGACAGAAACAGCATCATATATTACTGAATAATCCTATAATTGTTCTGTGTACATTCCTCTTTCCATAACCACTGCCTGACACTATCATGCTTCGTGTCCTTTTATGAGATATCTAACCTTGATTGGAAGCAGAGGCCATCCACTTTCATTTCCACAGGTGCTCATTTTTAACAGTGGTTAGGGAATCTGAAAATCAGGCTAGCTTTTGAAATTTTCTGTGTAAAGCAACATCAAACATAACTGTTGCAGCCTGTGCTAATATATACTACAAGGCATTTAAATTACCATGAGCTTGTCTCAGCTGCCTTGGGTTTTCATGTACTAAAAAGTCCTGCCTTTCCTGTTCTGCCCACTTATTGCATCTCTCATGCATCTTTTACTGCAGTTATCCATGACTTAATGCGATTGCAGGCATGAGAAGCCGGCCTTGAGGATGAAAAGCAAATTGCATTTTTTTCTTTCCACAGAAGATTAAACTTGCTTTGACGGCATGACCTTGCTTCCTTTTGACCGTTCTCATTGACTTTCCTCCTCTGCCATAGTTTACTTTATAATGCATTATGCTTCCCATTTCTCCCATCAGAACCAGCAGTCTTAATCCACTGGATGCAGAATCCCACTACAAAAGCCTTGCTACTTTCATTCCTCCAGTGAAGGCTATTCCAAAACAATAAAACTACAATAAAATTTATTGTTTATAATAAATAAGGAAAAAATCTTATAAGCTATTAATCAGAGGCTACTTTATGAGCAAAAAATGTCACATGTGTAAAATTTTCATGAATTGTCAGAGTTTACTACTAATTTGATTCTAATGCTTGTGTCTGTCAAACCGGTGAAACACGACCAGGAGCATGGTGAGGTCTTCCGGAGCTGGCAGTAAGATTGAAAAGGTGACTTCAAAGCTTCTTTTATTCATGGTGTTAACACCATCGCTGTTGTGGTCATTTGATGTGAAATACCATGAACTGAATCCTTCAGAAGAAAGGTCTACAAGAACGGTGTCTTAGATGACCAGGTTCTAAGGGGTAATTGTGTTACTTTAGCACTTTGGAGCACTTTCTCTAGGAAGACCTAGGTGTGTGATAGGTTATCAACCTCAAAGATCTCAAATCTAGGTAAGCAGTTTAAATGAGCTGGTATTTATTCCTCAGGATGGGGCATGAGACAAAAAAAAGTCCACCTCTGCCCAAGATTCTCAGTGTATGGAGAGACACCCATGCACCTATCCACTCACTTGTGAAAAATGCTTGTTTCACCTTTTCCTCTATCTAACCTTTGAAATCATCAACAGAAAATGAGCAGTCATTTTCATGATAATTCAATATATGCAAGGAAGGCAGAGTGTGGATTTGCCTTCATTTCTGGCCTGCCACAAAAGACATCAGCCTACAAACTGCTAAAGAGCTGCGTGAGTTCATTCCGGTCTTCCACTTGGAATCCTTAGTGGAGGTAACTGTAAAATACCTTATTGCCTTTTTACCTCTGAAGAAAAAGTATTAAATAACACTTTACCTGGACCAGTTTAGTACTAATAATGCCTCTGTGTGTGGTCCTGTTGATTTTATTAACCCTTTTATGTTTTCATCATGAGGATTAAGGTGTTTCTTCCAATAGTAAGCAGGAAAGGACATTAAAATTGTTAATCAGGACAATACCTTACTCCTGTTCAGATCATAGCTACTCGTTATGGACAACAGAAAATGTTTTTTTTTTCACCCATGATTTCACAGCAGAGAAAAAAAGAAGCGATGGTTTCAAGTGTAGCCAGTACAATAGAATCTTTCAAATCAATTGTGTTCCCATACTGAAGCTAATTTACATGGCTAAATCTTTACTTTCTATTATCCTAATTTCCAAACACCATGATGATACATGATATTTGCTTCCAAATATATATATTTAAATGTATATTTAAATGGAGTTCAACCTCTTAATTTTTATGTCCTAGTCTAACATTGTGGCAATCCAATAAAAGATATTGCTGCCACTATTGATGTTCATAAGATATCAAGAGTATAAAACCAGACCAAACCAAAAAAAGTTATGGTCTATGCCATGCATGATTCTGGTTGATTCCGTGGGTATGCATCTAGTTGGGGGTTCATAATTACCTATAAAAACCTATAATTTTTAAAATTCAAATTTACATTTAGAATCTATTTAATCAGGCACGAAATTAGGTGTTATTGATGGGCAGCTGAAGGATCATTCTCTGATATGACTATTTTTAGAAGTAATGAAATAGCTTTAAAGTAACAGAATATTTTTCTAGTTTCCTAAGTAACCTGGAGAATGTTGGGAACTTTCTTCAATATTGCTGAGTAGCATATACCCAAATTGTTTTCTTTCTTCTCAAATGTATTATATATAGCAACTTAATGGAATAGAATAATTTCAGAACCCTGAAAAGGATTGCAGAATGCCCTAGAATACTTGAGTTACTAGTGGCATCAGTGGGTAATGCATTTTGTAAATACTGAAGCATGACTTGTTTGAATCATTTTCTTGACTTGTTTGCTACCAGCAGATTAGTGCACTCAGTCATACAAATATGTATGTATATTTGCAAAAATATATTTTCAAACTTCATAAAGATGTTTTGATAAGAGTACAACAGATTTTTTTTCTTTCTTGTCAATGGTATTTCATTGTGTCCAGCATTCATACCTGAGAAATCTTTGTGCTAAGTTTCACCTAATCTTTTAATCCTCACATTTCAAGTACCTATACTCCCAAACTAAATTTCATGCTCTGTTTTCTCTTGGTTTCAATATAAGAGCTTAGAACAATTGCTGGACCAGCATAAAATGCAGACCACATCTTTCAAGAGAAGGTTATTTGTTATACAGAGGATATGGACACGAACCTTGTTAATATTTATCTTCCTATATGCAGAATTACAAGAGAGAGTTATGTTTTTAAGTAAAGAAGGCCAAGTAGTGCACTACAGTGTCTTCTTTAAGACAGGATCCACCCTGAGAAAGAATTTCAGAACCTTTGTTCCTGATGCAAGTTCTTATACTGAGAATTTTAAAGTGGCTTTCCCTCCTTGGGCTCAGAGACTAAGACAAAGGTACCTTGAAAAGCGTATTTCTCCTTAACCTGATCTAAACATCTCTCTTGTTTTGCAATATGAAAATAAAAAGTGAGGTAAGGATACAGAGCAGTAGCTGCACTAAAAAGAAAGGTGCATAAGGATTTAGAAACCAAGGAGCATAAACACTGCATACAAATAGCTGATTCACTTAACTTTTTTTAGCGAGGTGTATTTCAACCATCCACAAACCACTACCATCCTGGGGCCTTTACATACACTTTAAAATATTCTACATTAAAATTTAGGTTATTTGCTTACATAAGCCTGAATTACAGCCATACATGATTTTGGTACCCAAAGAAATCATAGCAGCTGAATGAAGGTTTGCACTTTCTCTAGCACACAGACAGTCGAACAAAAAGTGTTTTTTCCATGTGAAGTACTACAGCTGTAGTAAATTTTGTGTTTGAAATGCACACAAATGGTATGTTTACTGGTGTCATAAACAAAAAGGGAGATTTTACTCTGTTAGGGAAAAAACCACAACAGTAGCTGTATGTGTGCAGCAGAATTAGGTAAGTCATGGCCTCTCAGGAATAAAATCAGCCATTACCCCTTGAAGAAAGTAGACAGCTGGGAAGCTGAATTCTGCTCACTATAGCAAGTATATATTTAACTTCACTGAATTGCCTAGAGTTACATTAATGAATTCATCTGAAGAACTCAATTGGGTCTTCCTGTCTAGACTTGAGAAGCAAATAAATATTACCTAATGTATGGTATTCAATACAACAAACCCAATCACATTTATACATGCTGCAAGACGAAGCAAGCCAGCGATAAGTACTCTGCTTGCTATTTCAGATTGACATCTGTACTTTGTTTAGTCTGCATTTTATTACTCTGCTTGTTCCTTGCATTCACCTGCTGTGATTGATACACTGATGGCAACTGATGTCTTTCAGAACAGGCCTCATTCAGTTATAGCAACAATAGGTCAAGTAACCAATTGAACTGCTTGCATCAGAACAGTTACTTGAAGACAGCTATGTGTTTATACAGGTCCAGGTGCAATTCAGTATCTAAGAGAAATAAGCCCAGTCTACAAGTGAGACAGTTTCCCACTGCCTGGAGTCCATGATTTCTCCATAATTGCATGGTTTTAATTGAGAAATAGCACTGCCCTCAGTTTTGGAAAGCAACTACTCACATAAGTGGATGTTTAGAAGCAGTAGGATTGCAGAAAGCAGCAGGCCATGCCTATGTTGGTCTCAGCTGTTTTGAGCTACTTCACAGAAAACTTAGTGCATACCATGAATTGTAATTGGTCTTAGTAACATTCTCGGGTGTTTAATGTTATCAGTTGGATAGAATAAGACAAAAATCGACATTAAGTCACCCTCCAATTTTTTCACCCTTTTGATTTTACTTTACTGGGGTTACCATTTAACCAAGGCTAGAAAGACACAAAATAAAGCTCAGTAGAGGGGTAGTGACAGGTATGCTCAATTCATCCTGCTGTCGAGGTATCAGGAGCCTCAGGCCCTTGATTAAGCAATGCTTCCACAGCAAGTAGAGGAGAACTCACACAGCTCCTTATCCTACAGTCCTCTAAGTACTATCCAGAAGTAAGGAGTTCATTTCAGTCAGTGTAAAACATCAATTTTGGGATGTAGTCTCTTGCAGAGATCTATACTTTTGTTTTAAGCCCTTAGGACAATAACTAAGTGTCAAGGCCTACATCATTAGTCTGTAGGCTCCATCAGCAGTTGTTTTAGGATTGAAGCTATAATTAACAACAGCCATGCTGGTGTTTGTGACTGCAAGTGGGCATGGACACAGACAAACGTGCCTGCCCTTCAGATCCAGACCTGTAGCAGACTTTTTAAAAATAGCACAGAGAAAGCAAAGCTGCAAGACTTTTTGTAATGTCAGTAAAGCACGCTCAGTTATATTGGAGAAAGAGTGGAGAATGATGCTTCAGATTTCCATTGTTTATTGCCAACAGATTTATATTTAAAATGCCAAGGTCCAAAAAAAAAAAGTAATAAATACTTCACTTTAGGCTGTAATAAATTAAAAAAAAATTAACAAGGAATGCACTTTGCCAGCCACAAGTGTGGGTATTTTTGAAAAATAAGGAAAAAAACAGTATGGCCATAGTTCACAGTTAAGCAACCAGAAGCTGCTTGTTACAATTATCCCCAACAACGGAGCTCTCCCTTCCCTCCCTTTCCAGATGTGTATTCACAGTTTAACTCCATCAGAGATGCTCTCTTACAGAGAAAACAGACACACTCTGCTCCGAGTTCAAGTCATATATATCTTTAACACACATGAAGCAAGGAAAACTATGATCTGAAGAACTCCTTTGCACAACATTTTAGTCCAACAGTAGGTTTAGGCTTCTAATAGATGCGTGCCCAGCACACCAGGACAGTCCAGTTTTCGTACCACCACACATCCATCATCAACATACTAGTTGCTCCACCATTTCCACTGTAGATTCACAGTGAACAAGAGTGTCCATTTGGTTTAACAGAGTCAGTTCCTTCAGTTACATCGCTGCAGCAGCATGTTCAGAGCATATTCCATTCTGTGTTTTAGTTCCAATGAACATCCAGAAACCAGAAGAGTTGTCAGATGAAACGTTGTGGATATCCTGTCTTCATTTATGTAGGTAAGGAGATACTCCTCACTCTGATTGCAAATTATGACTTTTGTGTGATCATGATAGAAGTTCACCTGTAAAAGAGAAGTGAGTTGGTGTTTGTCTACTTTCTCCTCTCAGTTTCTGTCACTTAGCTAGTTTTATTGCAATAAAGTATTTTAAGACATTTTCTCTGGTGGTGTTACCACACTTACTTGAAACGTGCCATCATTGAAGAGCATCATTAATGCTTTATCAGACTTGAGCCACTGTAAGAGGTAAAGCCTGGGCCTCCGTACATCTGTTAGGCTGGGCAAGTCTCCTCCCTAAGAAAGGGAACAGACTATGTTAAGTACTCAGTTCACATGTAGTGTATTTTTACAGCTCAAGACCAAGAAGGTGCTGAACTTACATCCATGAGGTTCTCCTCCATATAGTGAGAGAAATACTTCAGTACAGTTACTTGGCTAATGAACTGTTCAGGAGCCTCTGTGGCTGAGAAGACAGAGCATTGGCCTAACTCAGCATAGTAGTGCACTGTCCTGAAAGAGAGAAAAAAAAAAAAAANAGCAATGAGAAACAAATATTTCACGTTTAAACTGCCTTAGTGAATTGTTTGGTTTGTAACGATTCTTACTTTTTGTCTGGCAGAAGGCTCATATGTGCCCCATTGTTGAAGAGGACACCAACAGTGTGATCTGACAGCTGGTATCCAAAGCCATACTTGTTGGAGTAGTCTACCCATTTTGTAACCCACTGGAAGGATGCTGTCAGCTGTTCTTTGGGATTGCTGTTTGCTTCTGGCATGTTCTCCAGACATCCTCTCAGTACTCTTGCAACTGTATCGGCAACACTTCCCATGGTACCGTCTTCCAAACCTGAAAAAGAAGGATTATTAGACTGACAAGAGCACATAGAGAGCAGATTTTCATTCTAAACCTTTCAGTTACCTAGATTTTAAGAAAACTAGCCTCAGTGACTTCCTAATTTAAATTTTTCAAAAATATTGGCTTTTACAACATCAAAAATACAATAAAAGAAGTTGTTTGTTTCAAGCTTTTAAGATATGAGGAAAATAAAGGTGGGATTCAGACTTAGAGATTACATTTTGCTGCACTTACATTCACTGCTACTGCTGCAGCTTCCCAAAGTTCCTCTGACTATCATCCGAATGGAGTCTCCAATCTGCTTAGTTTCTGGCAATGCTCCCGGCTTCACCACTGTTGTGATAAGAGGCTGAATCTCCTAGAAGAGATGTCAGACATGTAAACATCAAACATAACACAAGCCAAGGCTTATACACAAGTTTTGCATAGCACTCCTGTTTCTCAACAAGTGATAAATTCTAGGGAAACTGGTATTCATGTACAAAGAGTAGAAAGTACAAAGAGCTGCTGCTAGACTGAGCTTAGAGCAGCACACCAGGTCTTTCCATTCTTTAGATCTTCAATTTGCATCTTACTGGCTATTAATAAGTTCTCTGCTCTCCTGCCCTGGCAAGGGAGCAGCTGTGTGCAGGTCTGAACACCAAATAGTAAAAGATAGATTTCAGCAATTTATTCTTTTAAGAAGCCCTAGTTAATAATGAACTGAAGCCCTACATTTGAAATACTGAGAAACAGCACCTGGCAGACAAGTTAACGCACAGACAACAATGGAGTCTAGGCAGATACTATAATTACTCAAAAGCCAAAATTTATAGTCTCCCTACAAAGGCTACCATACCTTGGTGATGCTTGGTTAAGCCCTCTTAAAGCAACTCTGCTAATCATTTAAGCTTGATTATGCTGTGTACAGCCCCAGTTCTGATATCCAAGTCAAATATAATTTAATTATAGCTACTCCACCCAACTGTTACTGGATTCGAATTGAACTGCACTTGCACATACCTCATCTGTCTTGTGTTTGGGGACCTGCTGGGTTATTGATGTCTTCTTCAAATCATGCCTGAGCTTGTAGATTTCTTCATCTTCTTTAGCTAGCCTGTCTGCAATACAGGAAAAAAATATTTAACTCTGAATCTGGAAGTGCTATTCAATTAGAGAAAGCCTAACAAGTTAGGTGCAGGAAACACATTGTCTCTAGTAACTTCTAAGCCTGCAGTAGTCTCCCAGAGCAGTGATGCCATTATACATAAACCACTTAAGAGACTAAATTTCAATAGACATTACAAACTAACAGATGACCAATACAGATATGGATGCTGTAAGAAGCATTCACATATGTAAGCTGGCATAGGCGGGTAGGCTACCATCTATAGTTATCAAGAAAGAGGTCAAAACCAATCCAGGGAAGCTCTGAGACAGAGATTTAAGTGTTCCATTGCTATCTCACAGACATATACTAATATGAAACTGATGCAATAGAGATAACTGGACTGTATCTAGGCTTGAAACTTACTATGTGTGTCGAAGTATCTGGCCTTATCCTTTTTACCCCCAAAGAGAGCAGCAGCTGCTTTTTTGAAGAAATTTTTAGCAGGACTTGACAAATGGAAATCAGGGACAGTGTGACAACAGCTTGCAGAAAGTCTATCAGGTGTAAAGCCCTGTAGGAATGCAATAAAAAATTTTTAGACCACAGAGTGCATTTTTGTGTGGATTTTTTTTTTTTACAACACTCCTAGTAAACACTACAAACCTGTAAGAAAAATTCATGTCGAATTATTTCATCTAAACTGGGCCGATCTTCAGGATTTTTGGACAACATGCTAGCTATTAAGTGTTTTGCAGGTGCCAAGAGAGATGAAGGCAGGCTGTATCTTGCTTCCCTTATACATCTGTATGTTTCTTTAAGATTTGTAGTCTCAAACGGGGGTCTTCCCAACAGCATTGTGTACCTGTTTAAAGGCAAAGGAAAGCTATTTTATTTCATACACCCACCGTACTTGTGTCTACAACTACAAAAACAGGCTTAGTCTATCTCCTGACTTGAAAAATTTCTGCATTTGAGCTACGCACATACAAAGAGCTGTAAATGGATGCAGTACTGTATCCCCTTTGAATCCCCAAAAGCCTATGCCAGTGATAGATATTTTACATTTCAAAGGCAGTGAAGTACTTACATTACACAGCCTAAGGCCCATATATCAGATTCACAGCCGTGCCCTTGTTTGTTGAGGACTTCTGGAGAGAGGTAATTTGGTGTGCCACATATTGTTCTGAAAAATCAAAGACACCACAGAGCTGGTTAGTATTTTAAATAGAAAGAGTAAAGAGCTGTTTTTCATAGGGCAAGTTTTCCTCTCAAGTTCAGACAAGAATTTGAGACACCTAAAGAGAAGCTCTAGGAACTTTGATAGCATAGATGTTTTTTCATTTTGTCTTCATGATACAGGAGGGGCAGTAATTAGCTTTTGCCACGGAACACAACTTGTCATTTTCATATGAATTTGGTTTCATTTACTACTAGACTACACATTTTTGATGATCCTACCTCCTCCTGTGCTCCAGTGGTTCCAGCCTAGCTGCCAAGCCAAAGTCACCCAGTTTTAGTTCCATGTTCTCATTGATGAAGAAGTTACCTGGCAGACAAAGAAATTCCAGTTAATCCATCTCTGGCAAGGTAGGAATGCATTTGCCACAGGTGCTGAGTCATACTTTGTTCAGAGCCAGAAGCTAGCCAAGATTTTTTTTTTTTTTAATTAGGAATGCTTAATGTCATCCCTTAAGGACTATGACTTTCCACTGTAAAGATAGACTAAACAAGCTATCACCATACATGGATAAAGTGGTACAATGGTGACACAGCTGGAGTAGTGTGTTTTGAAGCTGGCAATCTGGAAAACTTACCTAGTTTAAGATCCCTGTGTAAGATTTCCTGTTCATGCAGATACTTTAGCCCTGACACAATTTGCCTGAGGTAGTATCGTACTTCTGGTTCTGTCAATACCTTCCTCGCTTTTAAGATGTGAGCCATCGACTGCAGAGGAAAAACAAAGGCAGAAATGTCACTGACCATTCATGCACAAGATTCACCTTAAGCAAAAGTAAATGAGTACATAGAGAAAGAACAACTAAAGCCTCAAAAAATACCTTTTACACATCACACATATAAATTAGTTGCAGATTCCAGGTAAGTAAATACCGGATTTCTCCCAGTTGATGCTCACCCTTCTACTGCAGTATTCCAGAAGAATGTAAATATTCTCTCTGTCTTCAAAGTAGTGGTAAAACTGCACAACATGCCTATGATTAAGCATTCTGTGCAGCTCAATCTCTTTATCAATCTGAAAAGACAAGATAGTGGGAAAGAAGAAAGGTGTTGTTAGCCTTACTTCCACAAGGTTGAGCAGACAGCTCTATCAGAACCATTTCAGGAAAAGGGCTAGGCAATCCAGCACACAAAGAATTCGAGAACAAAAAAAAAAAAAAAAATTGCATTCATACATACATACCTTCTCCCTTTGATGAGGCTTTGCTACTCTGCTGTGAGGAATGATTTTTGCAGCATAAACTTTATTTGTTGTCAAATCTGTCATCTCGTAACACTTGGCAAATCCACCCTAGAGAGACACAGGAGAAAAAGGCAATTAGAGCAGGTACAAATGCAGTCCCGCACTTAGTCATTCACCAGGTCATGCATTAGTCAAGAAGCGCAACTTCCCTAGCAAAGGGCAATTTTCTAAGGACAGGTCTGTCGGAAGGCTCGCGCTCCCCACTCCCCGCATGTGACATCCAAGTCATTGCCGCGGGCTCGCCCAAGCGGAAGGCGCGAC
>VZTF01000162.1:347811-365202 GCA_013397755.1 Cnemophilus loriae
CGACTTCGGGGCACTAAGGGCGCTCGGACCCACGGCGCCCGGCCCGGGCGGCGCGGGGCAGATCGTGAGCGGCAGCGCGGCGCACTCCGCTCCGGGAGAACGCAGCCCCGCGCTCCGCCGAGAAGGGCGGTGAGCTGGGCACACCGCCCGTCGCCTCGGGAGGGCACGGGGCTCGCCGCGGCCATTACCTTTCCGAGCACCTTGCCGCGGCAGTAGCGCTTTCCCGTCGTGGGGTCGGTTATAATCCGGGACACCTCGGCTGCAGGGTGGCCGTGCTGGTGCGGCTGCTGGTGCGGCAGCTCCTCCGCCTTCTTCCTGCGCGACTCGCCGCCGGCCACTCTACCCGCCGCCACCTCGCAGCACTTGGCACCGCCGCCGCCCGGTGGGTGGGCGATAGTCCGTAGCAGCTCCATCACCGCGCCCCGCCGGCTCCGTGCTGCCTGCGCTCCTCGGCCCTGCTTCACCCACTCTACCCTTCCCACCCGCTCCGCTCGCAACGCCGAGCAGCTGCCCGGCTTGCCCCTTATAAAGCGGGTGGCGGCTCCGCCCCAGCTGTGCGGGGCGGTCCCTGCCCGGACTCCGCTCCGCCCACCCAGCTCTGCCCGGCCCGGCCCCGCCCCGGGAGGGACCGAGGAGAGCTGGGCAACACCGGGCTGTCCTGTTCTGCCGGCCCTTGCCCAGCTGTGTGGCGGGAGCAGAGCGGAGCGGCGGGGCGGACAGGGGCTGAACCACTCTCCTGTCCCCCTGCAGCGGCGGAGGCTGCTCTGGCCGCTACAGTCCCGTGTGGGAGCTCGACAAAGAGGGCTTCAGTATAAGATGTGTTTTCCTCACTGGAAGATTGCTGCGTGCGGGGCAGTGGGGGCTGGTGATGGACGATCCAAGCTGTGGCCTGTAGGAGCAGCCCCCTAACACGTGCCTGTTGCTGCACGTGAGGAAGGGAAGGAGTTTGTCCCGCCTATGCCAAAGCAGCTCCACCGCAGCAGAGAGAAGGGGCCAGCGTGGAGATGAGGCCCCATTGGCTTGCTCAGATGGTGCAAATCNAAGGCATTTGTAGTATAGGGCCTCTGACCTAAGTGTTTGTGTACAGACAATTGTTAAAAAGTGAAGCATGGTCTGGGAGAAAAATATTGAAATGTGAACAGTTTTGCATTTCTCCATTCTGAAGATACAAAAATGCCAAAATTCATCATTTTCTTAGTGTGTTACACATTTCTGAAGTAGTATTTTCTTGTTGGCAGACAAAATACTTCTACCTGCTTTCATTGCTGGTAAAAATCAAAGACTAGTTGATTTAGTAGGAACGACTCCCAGAGCATGTAACTGTGTGAGTTATTTCAGTGTCAGTCCCTGAAAATCTCTCATTTCACATCTTAAAATAACAGAATATACTTATTTTAGAGTGTCAACAGACAGATGCGTTCCTTAACAGAACACACAAGGTCTCCCCAGCCAAAACCTGCAAAAGTGTAGAACAACAATATTTGTTTATTTGTTTCTCTCCATAAGTATTGCTTTATGAAGGTAACAGTGCTCAAGTGTTAAATATACTGGATTGTGTACACTCTTTTTCTGCCCATCTGCAGTTTTTTAATGGGCATGTGCTGCTGCATTCAGGTGCCTTCCTACCTCATTCTGCAAAGCTTAGTCAAGTCACATTAGTATTACTAGTCATTAACCATAGGGGTAGAGGTAAAAATATAAAGAAGGAAAAACTGAGATACACAAACCCTGTTCAGTCCTGTGCCCCCTCAGCCCTTAGTCTTACAGGCATTGACTTCCTAGACAAATATTTTTACCCTCACATAACTTTACTGTTCTCCAAATTAGTACCCGCTTTTGCAAAATAAGTTACTAATAATAAACGTGATTTCTCTATGCTTTGTGTAGTGTCAGTACATTGCTTTGGTCTGCTGTGCTGAAAGGCTTTTGGGGAAAAGGGAAATAGGCAGAATAGACATGCACGATTTCCCTCCACTGGAAAGAAGTGGTACTGCACGCGGTAAAAAACAAGTGTAAGAAAAACAAGCTTTGTCTGGTAAAGGTTTGGGGAAGATTGTTAAGCTTCACTTTAAGAGGAGGCAAGAATTTGGTTAAAGCTAAGTACACAAAGTGTTCTGATGAGCAAGACCGGCACTATTTGTTCTCACCGACTTTGCTGAAACAAAGTATTTAAGCTGTGTTCCCTCTGAGTTACAAAAGGCCGTGAGGCTGCTGGCCCCATGCAGCAGTTACCTGAGGATTGATTCTCCCACTTTTGCATAGGGAGCTCTTACCTAACACTTATCTCAAGGTGCCCCGTTTACCATACTATTTATTGTGAGGTTTTACGAAGCAAACTTGCTTTCTTCTAAAGGTGTGCTCTTGGATAAAATAACATTACGGTAAATATTTGAAACTGACCTTTTTACATCTTGCAAGGGAAAGCCATCCTTGCCTGTGCTCTGTAATCTCCCACTTTTTCTTCCAAGTTACATTAGCAAAATGCTCAAGTGTACCTGCAACCTGCACAAGAAGCTTATTTGCAAGCTGGCTAAGATAGCAGCAGCTCTGTAGCCAAATCAGTATACAGCATTACAGTTTCCCTGCCAAGAAACAGGGCAAACCTAGCCCAGACTCAGGCCTCAGGCATGCCTCCTGTCTCTGTCTATAGAAAAAAAGTAATCACTTGTTCCTACAGCTCCATTTTGACACAAGTATACAGCTGTTCATAAAAGCCATATTACGGAGGGTCTGGGAAGACTGGGTGTGTGTAAATCCCTGGTTCAGATGAGGAATGGGAACTTGACAGAATCAGAAGCTGCCTGATTACAGGCTTGTGGGAAGAAGGTCTTGTCAGGAACCACTTATTCTTACCCTAACATTTTCAAAGTGAGATATTCAGAGACTAAAATTACCAGAAAGAAGTATATTAAATCCTGGATGCCCAAATTCATGTATATTATGGAGTTTTGTCACCGTGTTCATGGCCATGATTTTCCAGGGAAGCCAAAGCTTTATATGAAATCAGGACCAAAACCATCTACATGGCTTCCAGACTGACTCTCAACTGAACGTTCTGAATATTTGGTGCCACTAATATGATTTTCCCTCCCCAGTATGCCAATCTGAGCCAATTCAGTATGCTCCTACAGGTAAACACACAATTCATACTAGGCTCGAGTGGTAGCCCACACTGGTTTGGCAGGCAGCCCTGCCCTTTTACCTGGCTGGCCTCATCATTTGATTTCTGCTATCAGGTTACCTGATGGCTCTCCTGCCTCAAGTTAGCTTTTGGTAGAACCATGTTTGTCATTTAGGTGATCATGGAGTGCCCTCAGCTGCTGAAGAGAGGTTATGGCAGTCTTTCCTAGAGGAAGTGTATTCTACTTAAGAATGGGAAAAATGAATGAGTTCCATGAATAACATCGTCACTGGAATACGTATCAACATATATAAGCAGCTTACTTCTAGAATGTCACCGTATAGAAAATGTGTTATTAAAATTGGGGCTTTTACACAAAGTTTTTTGTGGTCCTTTGTGACTTGTCTTGAGAAACTATTGCTAATCTTACTTCATTGTAGTCTTCATTGATTGACTAAGGCTCATTTCACTTCTTGGTTTATTCCCTAACTTATCCTCCTAATTTTCAGTTCCACACCAGCCTTTCCTCACCACCCTGTTTTTGTTTTCCACACTCCCCCTGTTCTCCAGGGCACTTGTTGTATTTCCAGTAAAGTATTAATTTCTAGGGTTTCTAGCATAGGCATCCTTAACAAATAAATTATAAAACACATAAAAGCTGGACTAGGTATAGAATTAAATGTTTGCTCTGATGCTGCCGTACAGTTTCAGTGTGTCACTTCCTTGCAGGATTTTATTGTCATAGGTTGTTCTAATACACAGGTATGACACCATTTGTTCTCTTAAATCATTGCAGAGCTAGTGCAAAGCACTTGTTTCTGCTGTAATTCATATATTTTAATTTTCTTTGTTTGAAGCTTGGCAATGTTTCCAAAGGCCTAAATTCTTCTGCAGTTTCATTCAAAGTGATCTACTAATTAAAAAGCAGGCAGACTACCAAGAGCTTAAGGCAATCATATGTTTTCCCAGAAAGATCTCCCAAAAAAAGAGGAGGGTGTTTAGAGCAGTGGTCACACAGGCTGTGCTAGCTTTTAGTTCCTTCTGGAGTGGTGCCAAGGTCTGTTCCCTCCCTGCCTGTTCGGTGTAAGTTCCCTGGGGCTGGCAGGAAGACAGGATTGCAGTTGTGTTGGTTATAGGATCCTGTATTTGGTCCCCAAAGACACAAAACTCTCTTTCTTTGAATTTAATACTCACTTACGTGGTCAGGATTGATAGATGGCTCTGAAAGGTGTTCCCCCACTGCAATGATAGAGTATGAAAGTAATATAGCTGCAGCCAAGTGTCAGCATCAAGTGAAGACTGTGTCAAAGAGACTCATCTTCCTCTTAACCCTCACTACTCTCTCATTCTTTCCCTGTGCTGCCTAAGTTGAATAATGTCACACAGCTTTATTTCAGCCACTAGCCCCTGCCCTCAGAAAGTGCAGTAACACCTTCATACATCTACTTCTAAAAGAGAAGTCAGACCACAAGTTTGCACATTGTGTTATTTTTCTCATTTTGTTTTTTTTCACAGCTTGACTTGTTTTTCTTGCATATGCCAGACCAAAACAAAAATTATACTAACCTCAAAGTTGAGTACTGTAAAAGTAAAGACTCTAAAGTTTTTACCTTTAAAGGTTTTAAAAGAGAGTACTGTCATATACATAATTTCCTTCAATGAAATTCTCTATGGCAACTATTTGCCACCTTTAAATGCACTGAGGAGAAACAAGAGTGCAAATTGTATTACCCATGCATAACAAGCTGTTAAACTTAATGACCACACATGCAAATATTTTCTGTAGTGTCCTGTAGGAATCACAGTCATTCTTTTTCTGCAATGTGAATGCTCCTAAGTGCTTACTTAGTCAAAGAGTATCTGAGCACAAGATATTCAGGGAGACATCCTGGCACCGTGGCCACTCGGTCTGCTATCAGCATCTTTTTTCAGAAGCTGCCACTGCTTCTGGTGATTTTTGGTATCCCATTTAAAGTGCTTGAAACTTTTTGAGTCCAGGACTTCAGACACTGCATGCTGGTGATGCAGTTGTTTAGTTGTTTGGCCAGAATTAGCCTGGCTCCTGTATAAATTACCGCTAGGTCCATTATGCGACTGCATCGATCATGCAGAAGGAACAAAGATTTGTGTGATGGTAAAGCTTCATGCCCAGTATTAGAGACACTTAGCTTCAAACCTGAGGAACAATCACAGTAGTGTTTTGTGCCCTAAAAGAGCTGTCTAGAATCTTTTGTGTTTGGTTTTGGTTTTTTTTTTTTTATTTAGGCCTTCTCAAAGCCCAAATATCTTACGCATAAAACCTCCTTGTTAAAGGAAATAATGCCAAAGGGTAGCCAAATCCTCTAAACAGAACAAAGAGATCAGTACTTCAGTCAGTATGTTTCCCTTCCTGATCTCCCTTCCCCTTTCCAATTTCAGTCTTCAAGCACTGCAAGACATAGGACTGGAGAGTTTCCCAATTAAGCTAAGTGCTTATTTTCTTTCTATGGATAGAATAGCAGCTTCCTGAATCCTAAGGGCAGAAGTCAGTGTTACTAGGGCTCAGATAACACAGACAACACAGAAACAGAGTGGTGAGATATATGATGTAAGAACCTGTGTCATAGGTTATCTGTCTCTATGACACTCTCTTCTATCCAGAACAACCATATCTGTTTTTTATGCACGTGCTGCCAGTAACTAGACATGTATGGGCCACTTCTGACTATGTATTATGAACATGAAGCACAAGAGAGGAGAACACTTAGGAGACCGTAAACATTTGTTTTATTTTCTGTAATTAGCTAAGATTGTAGAACGAAACAGATACAAAGAACCAAATGTTCTAGCAAACAGGAGTACAAGTCATTATTCCTAACCCTCAGCAGTTGCAGCTAATGTTCAAACAGAGCAAGACAGGGATGCTTGTCTTAACAATGCTTGGATACAGAGAAACTCTGGGAAGTTAGAGTTGAAGGTAGGACAGTTGAGGGTCTACAGAAAAATGAGTTACTGCATAATTATATATAAGCCAGCGCTTCCTATCAGCACTGTAGGTACAAGAGGAGCTCTTTGCTAGCAGAGCAGGACGTGCCAGAAGCAATCCTGAATAGAGCAGAATAGACAGTCTGCTCAGGACGAAAAAGTAGGCTGAAAGCTGCCATTGTCAGAGGCAAGTGAAGCAACCAACTCATCTGTGAAACAAGGGCATCCTGTCCTCTCTTTCTTATTGGGATTTTATTAAACCCAATTAACAATTATTATCTTTCATCGATTTCTTCTATATACCACTCTAACTTGAAAACAATAAAATTAATAAAAGCATTTAATAAGGAGACAACACCATATGTTACCATCAAAGTCTTGACGTGACAGAGGGAGGCATGTATTCAGAGATTCTGTGGAGAGCTGAGAACACCACTTTTCAATAAGCTCTTTTCTGTCTTACATCAGAAGCTTTTCTAAGTGTTTCTTACCTTGTGTTATATATTGATATCCACCGTTTTTCCAAGTTAAAGTACTTTTTACGTTTATGTAAATATTTAAAAGTGGCTGGCACTAAATTTGGTTTATTGAAGTTATACTTGTCCTGACTGCTGATCTGAAGAGTTGAAGCATGTCATTAGTAAAGTCAGTGTACTAAATGAAAATAGATCACACACTGATCAATGGCGTCTCAGGAAAGTTAAGACATCTAGGAAACAGAGACAAATAAAATCTGGTCTGCTGGCATCTTTAAGAATAGAAATGAGAGCAGGTGATATTTAAGACAGAATGGATAAAAGAAAAGGTGAACAAAAAGGATGCCCTAAATAGCTAGATGTGAAAGTGAAAATCCCCACTAGATTTTTTTTCAGCAACTCACTTTGATCCTTTCTTTCCAGCATGCCTTTCTTGTTAAAGCTATTGTTAATGTCAGCCACCCAGGGAAGGTAGGTAGGCCAGTGCTGTTTCTTTTTCCTGAGTTTAGCTGTATGGTCCACCAATGACCAAAGACCTCAGGCAGTTATTGGACATCTGCTTTTTAAACTAGGGAAGCCAGTACCTTGAATAAAGCTACTCATCAGTGGAATAAAAACCTACAGGCAAACGTATTTGACAAATTCAAACAAAGCCAGAACTGTGAGAGAAAACCTGATGGCAAAATGATAAATACACTGGCCAGAAGGGTAAATATTGCCCTCTGAGCATGAGATATCTGTTTGGGTGTTGTCACTGCCCTGACAGACTACAAACTGGGGAGTGAAAAATCTGTATACCTCCCAGCACCACAGCAGATGCTTTTCTGCACATCTGTGCTGAGAGGAGAGAGATAGGACTGCCCAAAGGGAGCACAAAAAATCAGTTCCACAGCTACAGACTGACACAACCATTTTGTCCAACACAGGGGACATTTGGGAAAAAATTTAATTCTATAAAATATTTAGTTCTATTTCAAATTGACCTTTTTTGCCGGTTTGGGCCGTGGGTTCTCAGTCGGCCTTCAGTGTTCTGTATTACCTGATATGGGGCAGTTGTTTTTAAGCTTTGAAAGCAGTTATTATTGGCACAGATCAACCATAGCAAATTTGTTGTGTAACACATACACCACACTTTCATGTCTGAAGTGCATAGTAATGCCCCAGAGCAGATGCAAATTAATGCAGAAAGATAACACTCAACAGAATTTACAACAAGGTAGAAACAAGAACACAAGCAGTTTTTGCAGCTCTGCAATGCAAAGAGAAGCTTTGGCATCTGACAAAGGGTGAGCCTTTGGAAAGGAAGTAAAACGTCGCAAATACAAGTTTAGAAACAGGATGTAATAGCTCGGCCTACAACATGGATTATTGGATTTTTGAGATGGGTCTGAGCTAATTTCAGCTCTCATTTCAAGTAAAGCAGATCACTTCCTTCAGTGAATGTGTAGCAGTGACCTTCACAGTGAACTGTGAGGTTTCTCCTATCGAAGTCTGCATTTAGCTTCAAAAGTTTCTGCTTCTATTTTTGACTTTCAGAAGGGCTGGTGCGCTAAAAGAACTGTCTCTCTTTTTAGATATGTCAACTCAAGTTTATGAAAAATATTACCTCTCTCTGGTCTGGTATATATATTTAGATTCTCATGGCAGAGATTCTTCCACTAGAAGCTTCCTGATTTTTTCTTAGTTATCTCATTACTGTTAGCCTTAGATGATAGATTTGAGACTCATAGAATCAGCCATCTCCTAACTTAAAGAGACATGGACAGTTTTCATTTATTTGTCAAGTAGTAGCAGGGAGACAAGAAACCAAGTGCATCCCAATTGATAAGTCAGATATATGAAGGAAATCCTCCAATACATAATTGCATAAAACATCTGTTTTTTAAAAATCAGAATTTTGTTTTACTGCCCTTGGGCTCCTTGGTGATGGTGCTTCAGAGTATGGTAGTTAAGGAAACATGGCTGCTTCTAGAAGAGCAGTCCTGATTTAGAGAGGCAGAGAGTGAGCAGTCATGAGAAACTCTGGTTCCTGCTTCTTTCAGCAGTAAGACAAGCAGTTCACACTAATATGTGCTTTGCAAGAAAACAGGAAAACGTCACCTAAGTGGAAAACAATGTGGTGACTGTTCTTTTTTAAGTACCTTAGAGTGCTTTATAAAGTGCATTTGTGGTTTCAACAGAAGTTTTCAAACCCCATGCAGCCCTACAGGCTTGGAGAGGAGTGGCTTGAGAGCTGTTGACAGCAGCAAGGGACCTGGTGGTGCTGGTGACAGCAGCTGCACATGAGCCAGCATGTGCCCAGGAGGCCAGGAAGGCCAATGGCATCCTGGCCTGCATCAGCAAGAGTGTGGCCAGCAGGACTAGGGCAGGGGTTGTCCCCCTGTACTGGGCACTGGTGAGGCCAAACCTCGAGGGCTCTGTTCAGTTCTGAGCCACTCACCTCAAAAAAGACTTTGAAGTGCTGGACTGTGTCTAGAGGACAGCAGGGCCATAAGGCATCTAGAGATCATATCTTATGAGCAACACCTGAGGGAGCTGGGAGTGTTTATCCTGGAGGAGACTCAGAGGGGATCTCTTTGCTCTCTACAACTGCCTGACAGGAGGTTGTTAGTAAGGTGGGGTCCAGTCTCTTCAACTGTGCCTGCAGTGAGAGGACAAGAGGCCTTAAACTGAGACAGGGGATATTCAGGTTAGATATTAGAAACAATTTTTTCACTGTTAGGGTGGTCAGGCACTGAAACAGGTTGCCCAGGGAGGTGGTGGAATTACCATCCCTGGAGGCATTTAAGAGGCATCTGGATCTTGTGGTAAGTGATGTTTAGTGGTTTAGGGATTTCAGTGGTAGTGCTGGGTTGACAGTTGTACTGAATGATCTCCCCTCCCATCCCCTCCTTTTTTCTTTTTTTTTCTTTTTTCTTCCTCTGGTTTTAATCTGTTTTACCTTCTCTTAGTCACTGTGTCTCTCTTATGATTTTTAGTTGGGTATCTTCTGCTTCACTGATTCCTTAGGTTAAGATGGCCTCCATGAGTCAGCCTCTTGGGCAGCTCTCAGACCATCATAGGCAGCCTAAACCTTTCCCAACAGCTTCAGGGTCTCTCCCACTTGCATTAATTCAACCTGTTCACTTTGCTCTGGGACAAAGTTAGAAAAGTACCAGCATCTTTTACTGGAGAGGAAGTAACACTCAGAAGAGTCTTGAGGAAAAGATCAAAACTGACTTTTCAAACACCAGGAAACAGCAAATTAATCTTATGGTGAGAGGAAGGGAGAGTAACAAATAGTATAGCCAGTGGAAAGAACAAAACAATGCAATAAATACAGAAGAGAGACTGTATCAGAAGTTGTTGCTTTGCAAGAACTTGATGTCAAAGACTAAGCTACACACATTTTAGGTTTGAGGTCAAATGGGTGATCAGTCATCTTGCCTGAAATAACTCCTAACTGCTTTCTCCCTCACTGCTGTTTGAGAAGGAATAATAATTTCAACAGTCTTCCTGTTATACTCTATCAACCAGCATTTACTGAATTACAGTGGGTTTAGAAGGAGAAGAATATTATGAGGAGAAAGCGGGCACACCTCAGTGAGTGGCAACAGGCTCAGGAACTGGCAAACTCTTTGTTCCATGAACCCTAAGTTTACAGATGCTTGCTCTGTGAGCATTATCCTATTCCTCATGAAACAGCCATTTCATCAATGGAACAAAGCAGTGCCTGTGAGGGAGTTGCTGGAAACTCTCCAGATAACACTTCTGACAATACTCACCAGCTGCATTTTCTTTCAACATTTTTGATTTGTTAACGTTCAAGTTAGTTACAGAGGTGAAGGGATAATAAAATCTATCACCTGCTTTATGATCTTATGAGAAATTATGAACAGGTCCTTTCTTAGGGACTACAAAAGACAGTTTCTTTCAGAAATGAAGGTTCTAAGGTGTTTATAGTTTCATTTTGTTGTATGTGTGCCTTGTGAGTTAAACCAGTATTTTCCTCTCAAACTATTGAGAAATCTTTGTGCCTGAAGAGTTGTGCTAACCAGTCTGCTCAGGACATCTGAGTTACATTGCACCAGGGCCAGAGAGTGTGTGCAGTGCAACTAGGGCACAGCTCCCCAGACATGGAGGGTATAAAACAAATAATAATGAAAATTCTCACTGTTTGGAGTTAACATTGGCTGAGTTCATTTGCTGAGCAGTGGAGGGATAGGACAGATCTTCTTGCTGGGTGCAAAATACTGGTTTTTACCATTAAATAGGACCCTGTTTCAAACAGTATGAGTCAGAATAACTAATGATATATGCTCTTTCCATAACTGTGTTGAGCTCCAGACCAGGTAAACTTCTGATCTTTCCTTCAGGCATTGCTTTTTCCAGGTCCACAGCTATGACCCACCCCCATTCTCTCCCTGCAACTGAACTGGTGTACACTGGCACCATTTGGCTGGTTCCTCACAGCTCCATTCCCTCATAGTTCAGCAGACTGTGGCTAGCAGCTTCCAAGAGCCTGCTTAAAGCACACTAAAAGCGCTTTAGCAAAAAAAAAAAATAAAAAATGTGTAATGCAAAGGGAAAGGAAAGAAAAGAATAAGAGATTCTGCTTGTGGTTTTTATCTAAAGGTAAATAGTTGTAATTTTTACTTCCACTCTTTTGGGGTATGAAAATCTCCAAAAGAGTGATTCCCACTCCCCAAGAGAGTGATTCCCGCTGATGTTTCTGCAGATTCCCTCCGCATAATAATGTCCCATGTTGTACTTAATGGCTTTAAAATCAGCTGATCTGACGTGTCATGTAAGTGTTTCTTAAGAGGAGTGTATGACAGTTCACCTCCAGCTCTAGGTGTGTATGGAGCTTGGTAATTCTATTTCCCAACAAGTCCTACATTCATCATAAATACATCGAGCTACCATTTAAAAGCTCGGCATTAACATTATCCTTAACAGGTAACTAAAAAGCCATTAAAGCATGCCACAAAAGTCTACATTTGCATAAACTCACCCAGGCAAAAGAATTTAGTCTGTGCCCAGTTCCAAAGAACATATGAATTCTTTTGAGAGCCATAACCGCAAATGTGAGCAAATATTTCTCCTCCCATCAATGCGACGAATATACTTCTTTATTTTTTTTTTTTTCCCTGGGACTAAGTGCACAGGACAGAGCTACTAGTAACTTTTTCTGAGAACCGTCTTGCCATTATTCATTCCAAAGAGATGTTGAGCACCTCTGTTAGCCTACCTTCCCCTTCTGCAGCTCATCAGAAAGTATAGGTACTTTCAAGGTGAGAACACTAGAAATTTCTCTTTCTCAGCACTTTCCTCTCAGCAATTTTCCTCTTCATTTTCCCTCTCTGGCTCCATGAAACAGTAAAAGGAAGGCAGGCAGCTTAAGCAACGCTTGAGTACTTTCAGATGCCTATTTCCAGAAGGGAGCCCAATGTTTCTCCATGCTGTGAAGCACAGATACATGAACAACTGTCAGTCCAGGACTGGAGGAACACCTTATGGCATCCTCAAAATGAAAAATATTCCTATGATAGTGGTGCTTCTTCTCCCCCAGGCTGCTCTGTGATGTCAGGACTGCTTGTGAGGCCTTCCCTAATTAGTAGCTCCTGGACAGTCAGCTCCCCTTGAGCTCATCAGAATCTGTCTGTTCCCAGGAACTTCTGTTGCCTAATGAGCTCCTGTTTTCCAGCAGATAGCCTTGAAATATTATTTTTGTCTGAGTGGTACCCTGAGTGGGACAATGTTACTGTTATTTGACTTCTGAGTAAAATTTTTGACTTGGATAGAACCAAGGTAGAGATTCTCTGATGACTAAAGCCAATCATCTCAGAACCCTGTAGGCAATGGTCCTGACTGAGGCACTTTGAACTCTCTTGGGCCACAGAGGACTGTAGCAAGCAATGTCGTCTTTCTGGGATGCCTCTCAGAGCTTACCAGCTCTCAGTGTTGTGATACTCAGAGGACTGTTGCCAAAAGCTGATGATGAGGCCTGGGCTGACACCTCCCTAGTCGTCAAAGCCCAACCCTTGCCTGTTGAGAAATGCACAGGCATTTTAAGTATTTCACTTAACTCGATGGGAATTTTTGACAGGTATCTTTGTACATATAGATATATACATACATATCTCTCTGCATCTGTGTGCATGCATGTGTGAATTGATTTAAATGCCAGATGTTAAGTCTAGTATGATTATCATCATCTAAGATTTTTATCATTACTGCTATGCTTATAGTAAATCCTGTTGAATCTTTTCATAAATGTTAAATTAGTCAATGATTCGGTGCTGCTAAATCCCTAGTTCACCCTCAGCCTTTGCATCCCTGGTCTCTGTGAAAATCATTCTAAATTGATTCTACTCATATTTTCACTTGTGTGCTTCATCTATGAACTAATATAGTGCATTTTTCTGTTGAACTTTGTCACATTTCTTAAATCTTTATTAAGCCTTCTTTTGCTGACACCTTTGCCAGTGATTCTTTAAGCTACCTAGATCACTCATTCATGACAAACAGTAGTCAAATTATCATCTTTAACTCCCTGAATTCAAATCTGTTTCAAGGCATGAATAAATACCTTTTATTCTAAGTCTTTCTCAGTTCTACCTCTTTACATTCAAGTGGAACATTGCACTGAGAGGCAGAACACGTTGTGCTCCCCTTAAAGTGGGCAGTTGCCTTCCAGCTAGTTGGTTGGCATGTCTGAGAGATGAAGGTATATTTCTATTCTCAACAAGTGGCTCATTCTCATGTAATTAATAGTCCCAGTGCTCACGGGTCAGATACTTCTCTAACTGTAGTGCTTCTAAAGAGTTCAACTGATGTTATCCATCTCTTTATATGAATTATGTAAACCGTGACTGATGAATGCCAAAGCAACATAATGATTTACTGTCTTAGTAATGATTGTGTGGACAAGGGAAAACTAAGGGAAGCTTTTAAAATCAGCATTAAAAGGTGTAGCTTGATGTTACAGCTGTACTTTCAGCTCATAATTGACCACAATTACGTTTCTTAACACACAAAAAAATAGTAGCAGGGTTAACTTCTAGCTCTGTTTTGAATATATGTCTGTCTGAACATATTTGGTGCTCCAGTAGATCTCACATGGTTTTAAGATATTCCAGGTGAAAGAAATACTTGCAAGATTTAGAAGACCTGACACAATATTTGAATATTGGCATCAGAAAGACGTGGCACAGATGGAGAGGGACAGTGGATTAAGGGACTCCATGTCTTGAGTCTCCATGTGAAACTGGAGTAGGTAGCATTAAAAAGGATTACCTTTTAATCAGGGCCCAAAACAATCACAGCAGTCACAACAACAATTCCTGCACGTAATGACCTCAACAGCTTTTTTTCACCTGTTTTCTCAAGCACTTTGGAAAACATTGACTAACATACTTGCAATATTCATGCAATATCCCTTGTTTGTCCAAACAGAGCAGTTTTAATGCATGTTATTAAACAGGCGCTATCTGAGAAGATAATCACAGTTTGACGTGTGCAGTCCTGTTTATTGAGGTAGATTATAAATGAGAATGAGGACTGGAGCATAACCATCTATTTTTGGGTGTCCAGTTTTGATGAGCTATTGAATCCAATGTTTTGCCTCGTACAAACATTAATCAAAGCTCCAGTACCCTGATTTGGTTTTTTTTTGCTTGTTTGTTTCTGTTTTGATCGAAAACTTAACAGCAAAAAGTTATGCTATTTTAGAGAAAATTCTACTTATCCCAACATGACAGACCCACAGAGAAGCCCATCTTCCCTGGGAGGATGAGCTCAGTGATCCCCATTTGCCAGGACCTTCTGGGAACTGGCACCCCCATCTTTCCCTCCCTATGCACCTGAAGCAGCCAGCATGGAGGCAGTCTAGATGGCATACCTGTGAAGGAAATTTTCTGCTACATCAGTGGCAGGAGGGGAAAGTAAAGCTAAAGTAAACATCCTTTTTGTTATAAGAAAGCTAAGGCAGGAAAGAAACTATTTTTAGCAGGCAAACATTTGGACACTGACGTGACAACCTGTTGTTAGGAGATATACGCTAATATTAATAGTACAATGTTCCTTTTCAGGCTTCACGTTGTTTAACATCTGCATTTTAAAATAACATTTTCAGCTTGTTTACTCAGCTCTTTTCTTCCCAGTTTTATCTGTTATCAGTTACAATTGGAAGCGATAAAAGCCCAACAGCACAAAGAGCACTTTCCAGTAGTCAACCACCCTTGTGTTAACAACACAATTCCGCCTACATTGCATGGCTGTTAGTGATGTCCAGCAGATTGTTGTTCCACAGAAATAAGAAAGAAAGCAGGCTTAAACATGATCAATGTCTTATCACTGAAAACTACAGCTTGCTTTGTTAAGAAAGAAGGAATATACATACCTTTCTGATGTAATTTACAGTAAGAAAAGGCAGTTAGATGATGCTCCAGAAATACAGTATATACAACACAGCTCATCTCTGTTCTCTTTGTACAGACTCACAGAAGGGGTAAGGTTGGAAGGGACCACTGCAGGTCATCTGATCCAGCCTCCCATCTCAAATGGGGTCCCCTAGAGAACATGACTCAGAAATGTGTCCAGGTGGCTTTTGAACATCTACAGGGAAGGAGACTTCACAGCCTCTTGGGGCAATCTGTCCCACTGCTCAGTCACCCTCACAGAAAAGCGGGGCTCTCCCAAGTTCAGGTGGACTATTCCTGACCACCTTCTTTTCTTCTCTGTGCTAAGAGATGGCTGCTAGGATGAACCATTCCATCACTTTCCAGAGACTGAGGTGAGACTGACTGGCCAGTAGTTCCCTGTGGGAACAGACTTCTGGTCTGAAACCTTCCCAGATCTCGACTTAGGCACAATCACTGTGTATCCCTGAGAATTCAGTTTTACCCATGGGAATTTTAAGATTAGCAGACGCACAAAGTATAAACAATAGAAGGAGAGAACAGCAACATATCACACCTGCTATTTTTCTGAGTGCTTGTAGGCTTAGGTTATAGCTAGCCAATGGTAGTATATTGTAGTTAAATAATAGCGAGTGAATCTATTGTAGTCATTTAGCAGCCAATGAATATGTAACATGAATGATAACATACAAAAGTGTATAAAAGAGATTGTTTCTTTGAATAAACGGCTTTTTGCCGTTGTCTGAGGCATTGTCTACGTTGTGTCATGGCTGCCCCAACAGCAACAGTTCCCTGGGTCCTCCGTCTCACCAGTTTTTGAGACTGGGGTGACATTTTCTTTCTCTGTAGTCTTCAGGCACCTGTCCTGACTGCTATGACTTTTTAATGATGATTGAGAGTGGTCTAGCAATGACATCCCTGAATGCATCCCATTAGGGCCCATGGACTTGTAGATGTTGAGTCTGAGTAAATGGTGTTTAACCCTATCCTCCTGAACCAAATGAGGTTTCCTCCTCTTGCTCCAAACCTTCTCCCTGGTCTTCTGAGGCATGGATTACCAAGGACTGGCCTTGGCAATGAAAACTGAAAGAAGGAAAGTATTCAGTGTCTCAGCCTTCTCTGCAACCTCTGTTGAGAGGGACCAGGTTCCATTCAATTGCCAGTCCACACTTTCCCTGGTATTCCTTTTGTCATTGTTGAGCTGGTAAGGGAATCTGGCACACAATTATATTCTCACCTGTATTTCTTCTTGAAGGCAGCTACACAGAAAGAAACAGATAGGCTGAATCTATTAATAAATGGCTCCGTGGCTGGTGTGACTGGCAAAATTTTGGGTTTTTCAACAATGGAATGGGCTATGCAGCACCACACATGCTGCTTTTCAGACTGAACTCACTTTCCTCACTAAGAGAGGAGAGTCTTTGCTAAGGAACTAGAAGGGCACACTGGCAGAGCTTTAAACCAGGTGTGATGGGGGAGGGGGATAATATCAGACGTGTCACTGCCAATCTGTAGGATGATATGCAAAGGTTAGAGGGACAGGGTGCTAGTGAGGGTCCTCTGCAGGTGACTCCAAAATGGGCTGGCCACACTGGAATGCACTTAATGGAGATGAGCCAAGGACTCCTGAAGTAACAGAAGCCAACAGGAAAAGATCAGGGAAACATATCAAAGGGATTAAGAGATGTTCCTCTAGGAAGGTGACATGATTGACAGCCCAGCAGAGACTGAGAAGTCCAGCTGAGGTGCAGTTGCCAATGCAAGCTGAAAGACACCATGTTGCTAGAAAGCTATGATCCTCTTGGCATTACTGAAACTTGGTAGGATGAGTCCCATGACTGGAGTGTGACTATCAATGAGTGCAGGCTGTTCAGAAGAGATAGGAGAGGAAGGAGAGGCAGAGGAGTTGCCCGCTACATCAAGAGTGGGATTGAGGGTGGAAAGTTGTGTCTGAAGAACAGCCATGAGCAGAATGAAAGCCTGTGGTAAGAACCAGAGACTGAGGTAACAAAGAGAACCTTGTGGTCAGCATCCACTACGGGCTGCCTGACCAAGGGGAGCCTGCTGATGAAGCCTTCCTGCTCCAGTGACAGGAGGCATCGTGTTCACAGGCCCTTGTCCTGCTGGGGGACTTCAACTACCCCAGCATCTGCTGGAAAAGAAGCACAGTGAGCTGTAGACAATCCAGGGGACTGCTGGCATGCATGGAGGACACCTTCGTGACCCAGGTAATAGACGGCTCTACTGGAGGGGCTGCATTACTGGATCTGATGGTCACCAGTACAACTGAGCTAACTGGGGACATCAAGATTGGAGACAGCCTGGACTGCAGTGGTCATGCACTGGTGGAGTTTGCAGTCCAGAGGTGGGTGGGTCAGGTAAAGTGTAAAATTAATTCCCTGAAACTGAGGAAAGCAGACTTCCAGCT
>VZTF01000162.1:365305-380732 GCA_013397755.1 Cnemophilus loriae
AAAGGAAGTCTTCTATGGAGTGCAAGAGCTAACAATCCCCAGGAGCAAATCAGGCAAGGAAGGCAAGAGCCCAGGATGGCTCAGTAGGGACCTGCTGGAGAAACTAAAAGGAAAGAAGCAAATGCACAGGCAGTTGAAGCTAGGACGGATGTTCTGGGAAAAGTATAGACATGAAGTACAGTTGTGTAGGGATGGGGTTAGAAAGAACAAGGCAAAGCTGGAACTGAACTTGGCAAGGAACACAAAGAACACCAAGAAGGGCTTCTATGGGTATGTTAACCAGAAAAGGAAGGTCAAAGAAGGAGTAATGACCCCTGTTAAACGAGGCTGTAAAACTGGTAACAAGGATGAGGAAAAGGCTGAGGTATTCAACAATATTTTTGCCTCAGGCTTCAGTGAGAGCCTCTCTTCCAACACTTCTCTAGTGGATGGACAGTAGGATGGGCACTAGGGGAGCAAAGTCCCTCCCACTACAAATAAAGTTCAGGTTTGTGACCACCTGCGGAACCTGAATGGACATAACTCAATGGCACCCAGTGAGAGGCATCCCAGAGTCCTGAGGGAAAGGGGTGATGTAGGCGCCAAGCCACTCTCCATATTTGAAAATTCATGACAGTCCAGTGGTGAAGTCCTGTGTGACTGGAAAAGGGGAAACAGTGTACCCATCTTTAAAAAGGGTTGCATCCAAAGCAGTGTAGCCAGGAGGACAAGGGACTGAATCTGCCGCTCGTCTCTGCTCTGCTCTGGTGAGACCCCACCTGCAGTGCTGCATCCAGCTCTGGGCTCCCAGCACAGGAAGGACATGGTCCTGTTGGAGAGGGTCCAGAAGAAAGCCTGAAAAAAAATCAGAAAGGTGGAACAACACTCCTATGAGGAAATACTGAGAGTTGTCATTGTTCACCCTGGAAAAGAGAAGGCTTCAGGGCGATCCAATTGTGACCTTCCAGTACCTGAAGGGAACCTACAAGGAATATGGAAAGCAGTGTTTTATAAGGGCATATAGTGACAGGACAAGGGGGGATGGCTTTAAACTGAAAGAGGTCAGCTTAGATTGGATATTAGAAAGAAATTCTTTACTGTGAGGGTGGTGATGGACTGGAACAGGTTGCTGAGAGAAGTTGTGGATGTGTCATCCTTGGGAGTGTTCAGATAAGGCTGGGTGGGACTTTCACCAACCTGGTCTAGTGGAAGATATCTCTGCCCATGGCAAGAGGGTTGGAAATAGATGTTCTTTAAGGTCCCTTCTAACCCAAACCTCTCTATGATTCTATTTGAAGAAACCCTTCTTGTGATCCTTGATATTCTTGGCCAGATTTAATTCCAAATGGGTCTCAGTCTTCTTCCTTGCATTTCTGCGTACTCTGACAATATCCCTATATTCATCCTGGGGTGGCCTGTCCTTGCTTCCTCCTCATATACATCCCATGCTTATGTCTGAACTTTGACAGGAGCTCCTTTTTCATCCATGCAAGTCTCCTGCCCCTTTTAGTCTCTTGAGTGAAGTAACATAATTTAAGTCAAGGAATTCTCTGTGCAAGTATTAAAGATTTGAATGCAAGTGTGTTTGGTCAGTTGCCACATGACACTGGCCTTAGCAGGCAGCTCAGGCAGGTTCTCTTCCTGGGCTTTCCAAGCTCACCTGTGTTTTTCTACTGATTGCCTGCTGAAAAATACAGACCTGTCCTTTGCAACTGTGGTTTTTAATAAAATAAGTTTATTTAGTAAGGGATTAATAGTCTTGATTAAATATAGAGATGATATAACGTTTAACAATAACATAGACTTACCCACCAGCATGTCTCCAATATTATAATTTTATATGGAACCTATTAAGGGCATTTTATATGTTTGTCAATTAGCAGAATTAACTTTTTCCAACTATCAACTTAATAACTATCATGTGCATGCAAAGTAGGCATACAGAGAAAGAGAGCTGGTGAGCAGGTAAGTTGGAAAGTGGTGTCTGCTATAGAAAGAGGGGGTAGGTTTTTTTGGCTGGGGATTTTTTTAGCAATGTACTGGTGTGCACTCTCAGGTAGATTTGATTACATCTAAGATGAAAACTTTGAAGAAGAAAAGAAGGATTGTAATATTTTCCTCAGGCAAGTGAACCTTGGAGAAAAAACCGAAAATACTTCTGGTTGCATCTAAATCCCAGTCTAACAAGTTCTAAAGTGCTTTGTTTCTCAGAATGTGCTAATACATGAGTTTTTTTCTTCTTTTGACGCAGAAGTGACTCATAATCTTTAAGACGAGATGATGTTTGTGTTCACAGTATTAGTGTGTACCCGCGTGGGAATAAACATGGTAAAATAAGCTTTCTATTTATCTTCTGTATAGACTATGTGTAATGAAGGAAGCACAGAGAGAGAGATACGTGCTGTATCAGTGACTGTTCCAGAATAGCTTGATTGGTTTTACTGTTGCAGCCCAAGTACATAAGTTGATTATCTTGATAATACTAAGAAAAATCAAAGATACAATGAGATTGTATTTACCATATTTCAAAGGGACTGGTACAAGACTTTCTAGCATCTAAATGAGATAGTAGGAAGAAGAAATCAGATTTTTTTAACTACCAGCAGCACCTAGCAGGGGGGTTATATGTCTCAAAACTGGTTTATCTGTTGCCTTCTTCTAGAAGCCTAGCTGCCAGCAGGAAAACCTTAAGTAGTAGTCTGAATGGTACTTTTAACCAATAGCACTCTCTGTTCTCAAGGATGAGCCTAGAGGTTTGAAATCGATGAATCTTGCTGCGAGGGAAATACAAATGTAGCTTTGAGCTTAAACAACACTGGTTTTATTCTTTCATCAATATTGCCATGTTGGCTGTTGTGGAATACATCTAACTCAGGTAGCTCAGTGTGCAGCTGCAGCGTGGGCTGCAGATTGAGCTCTGGGCAGCAGGAGCCCAAGGCAAGAGGTAGTGAACTGATACTGACCCTCTGCAGAACAAAAGGCATGGGGACTTGTGGCACCAGCCAGGTGACTGGACATTCAGAGACACAGCAGGAGCTTGTGACCTCAGATTGTCACACACTTAGACTGTGAGGGCATAAAAGCTTAGGGTCTCCTTTGTTCAGGGTTCCTCCTTGGAAACACCAGTTTAGGATGTTATGCTGTTGTGGCACCATGGTTAAATTACTTTAAGGATCCAGACATATGAGACTCTGCTATGGGAAAGCTGGGGTTGAGTGACAAAACTTCGTCTGATGATGTGAGTGCAGGGTGTGTAGGGAGCTAGAGTGGCTCCTGGATGGTCAGACAGGAAAGTTTCCTTAACATGGCAGTAGCATTGAGAGAGTTTTCCCAGACTGGCTGGGAGTTGCAAAAGCAGTGTCTCTCTTTCACACTGTGTAGCATAGTGATTTATTATCTCTGCATGATGATGTTGAATTCAAGAGTAACTTTTTTATGGTGTACTGTGGCAGAGTAACAGTGGGCACAGAATCATAAAACAGTTTGTGTTGGAAGGGACCTTTAGAGGTTGTCTAGTGCAACCTCCCTGGAATGAGCAAATAGATCAGGTTGTTCAGAGCCTAGTCCAACCTGACCCTTAACACTTCCAAGCATCTAAAACCTTTCTGGGCAATGTACCATTGAGGGTGTTTCATCACCCTCCTAATGAAAAATGTCTTCCTAATATCTTAGTCTGAATCTACCCTCTTTAGTTCAAACCTATTCCACTCTATCCTATCACAACAGGCTTTACTAAAAAGTGAGTCCTCGTCTTTCTTAGCAGCCCCCTGTAAATATTGAGAGACTGTAATAAGGTTTCCCTCAAGCCTTTGCTTTTCCAGGCTGAATAATCTCAGCACTCTCAACCTTTCCTCCTAGGAGAGATGCTTCTTCCCTCTAATCATCTTTATGGCCTTCTCTGGACTTGCTCCAAGAGGTCCATGTTCTTCCCGTGCTGGGAGCCCAGAGCTGGATGCAGCACTGCAGGTGGGGTCTCACTAGAGCAGAGACGAGTGGCAGAATCCCATCCCTTGCCCTGCTGGCCATGCTGCTTTGGATGCAATCTAAGATACAGTTGACTCTCTGTGCTGTGAGCACACATTGCCAGTCATATCCAGTTTTTCAACTACCAGTATCCTTCAAGTCCTTTTCTACACAGCTGCTCTCAATCCCTTCTTCCCCCCAGTCTGTACTGATACCGGGGGTTGCCCTGACCCTCGTGCAGCACCTTGCACTTGGCCTTGTTGAACGTAAATCGGTTCACATGGGTCTACTTCTCAGGCTTGCTCATGTCTGTCTGGATGGCAGGAACAGCTACTACATTGATTAAGACAGCTTTTACTCAGATGAGGAGTCTTGGTTTGCTCGGTGCTTCAGAAGATATCTCCATGCTACAGACTTTGATTCACTGCCTTTGCACCAGCTCATCTTTTCAGGGAGCAAACAGCATTACATTGAGGCTTTTGTTTCAACTGGAGTACTCACATTCCTACCTCTTGCCCTGTTCAGGGCTCCTTCACTCTGTTGTTGCAGGTTGTTTTTCTAGGATGGTAGTCATGTGAATTTTCAGTGCTCCCATAGCATGGCAACGGAGGGAGATCATATTTCTCCTATATGGACAATGAATTAAAGCATGAGTACTGATACTTCTAGGCTGCAAACACTGAATTTATGTTTTAAACTGCATATTCTGCTGTCCTGAGCAATTTGTGTGTTTTGTTGTATTTTAGTAGTAAAAAAACCCAACCCCAACCCCCAAAACCCAAAAACCAACACCAAAGATAGAGATATTATGTTAATTTTTTTTTCTTTTTGATTCAAAAGCAAGGCTGAATGTGACTTACCTAACTAGAAAGGAAGTGTGTAGCAAAACAAGAGCATAAATCTGTATCTCACAAATGCCAGGCTAGCACTTTGTCTTTATATTGCTCCTCCTGTGCATTAGACAACTTACATTTTGCATCATTAATAGAACAATGTATTTTATTAATTTATGTTGTAGTTGAAGCTAGGCAAGAAAGATGTGGATAAATTCAAAATCTTTCCCTGACTTCTCTGATACAAAGGCTCCTTGAAGACCTGTCTCTTATTTTAAGTAGACTTAGTGAAACCAGTCTCCAAATTGAGCTATTTCTTCTATAAAAGTATGTCATATATCATATACAATAGTTCAGGCATAACTAGAATGTCAAATGTCAATGTTATTGTTCCAATCTTACATTGTGATGCTTGTGTTGTCTTCACAAGTTAAGAAAGCAGCAGCTAACCTACAGCTGAATTTTTTTCAGCAAGCCTTAAATGATTTAAGTGTATTGATCACAAGCTGGGAGAGGACCCACCACATGCAACCTTCAAGTGTCTTCGCTAGCTGGAAATCTTATTCAAAATCTTGCTCCATCCTCCCTCTTGTGCAGAACTAAACATTTGGTGGACAACGAGATCTGGCATTCAGGTAGAGTATGGTGCCTTCTTTGTATTCCACATGGTGCATGGGGATGCAGAAAGCAAATGCTTTGGGGAGTTGTCCGAGCACGTTGATTTTTAGTACAAAAGCTACCAGATGAAGCTGGCAGAGAGGGGAGCACTTGCCTCACAGATCACTTGCTGGAAGTGACAAACACCTGAAGCAGCAGCTAGCAGGAGAGCACAAGGAAAAGAGAGGGTTTGAAGCTGCATTACAGAGCAGAAGAAACATAATCAAAGAAAGTCAGTGTCTAACAAAAGTAACACTTGTAACATTCAGTTGTGTATGGTTTTTTTTGTTGTCGTGATACAATGAACTCTGTCAGTAGGATTTTACATCTTGTGAACATTCAGGGTCCTGTGGATATGAGTTTACAGTCTCACAGTGTTACAAAGGAGTGTTTGGCATTGATTTTTGCTGTTCTGAGCACTTCCTCACAAAAACAACAGTTGTATGACTGAGGACCACTTTGACAGGTTTGAGAGTGAAATGGAAGTTTGTGAAATAATGGATATTTTGCCAAGAGGAGAGATTGGGTGTGTGCAGAGACCATCAAGGATCCAGTGACAGACGGTGATCCCCTTCCCACTTGACCATGACAGGCTCTGTGCCACATCTGGCCAGCCTTCTCATACCTCCATTTCATGGTTCTCCTGAAGGAACAAGTTGTAAGGAAGGTCTTGATGCCATTTCAGGCAGTTACTTAATCTTCTGGATAGGAGTGGTTTGAGTAGCAAGTTTCATACCTGGCAGTATTTGTCTGATATCTTATTTCCAGTTGACCTCTCAAAAAGTCACTTGTTTCACACTGGATCCACGCTTACATCATGATTTGATGTTTTTGCTCTGTATAGGTGAAATTTGCTCAATGCAGGGCTTTTAGGGTCAAGATGTATGAGGTAGGCCAATGTTTACTTCAAAAACAGGGCAGCTAAGGCTGAAGGAAAGAAAAAAGTATTGTCTAAACAAACTTTGTACATAGTAAAGCATGCTGTCTGCATGCAATAAACAAATCAGGTGAGAGATCAAGGAACCAACAAATGAACCTGGAAACTTAGCTTTCACTATGATGCCATTATTTTGTTAGCTAGTTCAGTATTTTGCCAGACTTCTACACTGCATAACAATATAGGTCCAAGATCAAGAGATGTTGAAAGCTTGTGTCCATAATGCGACCCCCCTCCCCTGCCACCTATGGAAGAGAAGGTATCCCAGCAGAGAAATCTTTGATTGGGAAAACCAGTCTACCTGGATGGTCTTAATTAGGTAGGCAGTGTGGGCTTTATCATCTGGCTATTACTGAAGATGCAGTGTATGTTAGTCATGCATTGTTTCATTTAGCAGAATTAGTAAGTGGTTTACTTAAACTTGTATTAATTAAAGAAATAGGTAAATCATCAGGAAAGAGTTGCTAGAAGATTCTGAAGTCTAATCTATTTCAAAATATGGTGTTAATTGGAAAATTAAAGAGTAGAATACATGTGCTGCTGTAACCCTTTCAAATGCTGCAATTCTCCCCCATACTCCTCTTTTAGGAATTGCAACACTTGACAGTTGAGAAGCCCTTCAATAGCAACAAGTCTCTTAAAAACACCGTAACCTTTCTGAGGCCTTGCCTCCCTCCCAGTTCCTGTTTCTAACATTCCTTAGCACCCTGGTCTTGCCATATACCAGCCCTTCACACACGCATTTTCACAGTGCAAATCAGTTTATAAAAGAAAGCTAGATCTTCTTTTACAGTGCCTGGTGATTCAGCTACCTCCCCACATCATACAGGGGCAATCATCAGTGGTATCTCTATTGTTAGTCCTTTTCTAATGGCAGGAATTGGCTATTTATCAGTCCCTGCCCTTCCTCCTAAAACACTCTGGGTGCAAACACCAAATCTACTTTCTGACATTACACACTTGGGCTACATACTTAGCAGGCTGATCTGCAGCTCTCAAGAAGGAAATTTCTTATTTTCTCCTTAAAGAAATTTGCTATTTGTTTCTAATATCTATGTCTGAGCTTTGTTTGAAAAGAAGAACTGCCTGCAGGGGAAACTCAGCCCAGAAGATTTGGTGGATTTGCTGACACAAGATGGACTCCTGATGCGGAGCTCTGTGGCTTGCGATGGCTAAGTTGTTTATTCACAAGCAGCTTCCAAGTCTCTGGTTACTTTGAAGTCATTCATAACTATGAAAACACAATTAGAGTATATGAAATATTCAGGTCTTTTATTTCCATTGGGAATTTTTTTTTTTTAACTAAACCCAGCAATGACCCAGATTCCTCATCAGATTTATGTTTGCTTTTGTTGCCTGAGAGCTGGAATAACAACTACAACTGTTCGGTGCAGATCATGAGCCCTTTGCCCTGATTCTAGATGCTTAAAAAAATTCCAACACCTTGCAGGAGCACTTTTGTGAATAGTATGCAGGACAACTATGCCAATTACATTCTTTTGTTTTGCTTGGCATATGGAGAAAAGCCAGTGATATTAAAATGGGCTTCCAATAATTCACCCTGGATTAAACTTTGCATATTCCCCAGACTTCCCTACATTTACATCTACAGATGGTACATGTTTGTTTGCTGCTGAAGGACATAAATAAGATTTTAATCTCCCCCTCTTGTGGAAATTGACAAAGAAATATTGGACAAAAGGGTATTACTTGCTTTTATTGAATAGAAATTCCAATAGAGCATTTGAAGACAGTCTCAATTTTGTTTTTCTCAGTTTTTAATAAGATTACAAAGTGACTGTGATTTAAAATTATGACAAGGACAGATCTGCTCATATTCTATGCCAAAATGTGATATATAGTTTGACCTCCATCTTGGGTCATGCACTTCAGCTGTGTGGCTCCAGTTGTTCCTTTTGTGTGTGCCTTCCTTTAGGGCAAGGGAAAAATGGAGTGAGTTTGTTAAAGCTTCAAAAACCTTGACAGTGATAAAGACCCACTTTAATAAGCAGAGTTTTCTAAGCTTTCAAAGTTTACGCAGAGTACTGAGGTAAACATCTCATTTCAATAGGAGGTTATAATGCTGAAAAATAAAACAACAGAGTAAAATAGGGTTAGGAAGAAAAAAAAAAGTGTCTTACTACCAAAAGCAAATATAAATTTATATTCTTTCCTCCTCATATACTAATAAGAGACAAATCAGATAGACAACCACTATAGCTTCATTTTCTGGTTCCAGAAAAAGTATGTGTAGCATGGAAATCACAAAAAAGGGGATTTAAGCCTAAAGATCAGGGACTAAAAGGATGGGCAATTAGTGCTTATCTTTCACAACATCTTTCCCTCCATGACAAGAGCAATCCTGGTTGAACACTGCACCTTGAGGGCTCTTGCCTTCCAATCTCAACTGGCAAGTCACTCTTTGGAGAAATAGACATCTTTTTCCATGGTCTAGGTTATGGAATACTGTAAATAGCTCCTAAGAGTGAAAATAAGGTTGAAAGAAGCAAGTAGTGACATTTTTAATGTGAGTGCATCCAGGGTGCCATCTGTAGGGCACATTTCAAACTTGTGCTTTACGGGGGAGCTGTAGTTGGTAACACTGAACTGGAATCTGTTGCAATTAGGAAGAGACCAAGACTATTCTTTGCAGGTTGCTGTCTATCCTATTCACAGACAGGTATTGCTAATGCTTCATTTGCCTTTCTATTAGAGCTTTTCTTGTGGTCAGAAGTTTGCTGCAGTATAAACCCATCATTCCCAACCACATTTCTGGTGAATACAGAGAAGTATTTCTAATTTTACTGCTTTTCAAATATTTTAAAAATGTTGTATTGTCTTCTGCTGTATTCTTGGTTAAATGAATCTAATTTTTTTTTTTTTTTCCTCACACAATTTCTATACGCCTGCCTGTATTTTCTGTCTGGACCCCTCTGGGTCAACTTAAAGATGCAATGTCAGTTTCCGTGGAACCAGGCTATTACAGGACATGATTTTCGTTGCATTTGCAAGGAAAACCCAGAGTGACTTGCTGTAATAGTGCACTTAGCAACCATTAGCCATTTAAAATCCCAGAAATAGGTATAGGATTATTATATCCCCTATAGTCTGCCAATTACTGTCATTCCTACTAAGAGCCATGCTAGTAATTTAGTTTCTATAAAGGACACTGCTAATTCAGCAGACATGCAGAAAAGAAGTACAGAGAAATGTCCCTGCTGAAATGACAAATATGTCACAACAAACAGAACTACGAGATTAGAAAACCAGAATTTATTTAAATATGTGTATATATGCAAGTCCATCATGTCATTTTGATTGTGTTTTTTGGAAAGAAATTGTATTTATGAATAAGAGAATTTTACTGAAACCTTCAGGATTTCACATCATGGCTACCATAATACCTTATTCATCTGTAAAGCATACGCTTGTTTTTATTAACAGGTACTGCAGTCAACAGGAATCTTTCTCTTTTTAAAAAGAGCAGTCCTGGACTGGAATGACCAAAACATTTGATCAGAAACCATAAATAATGGTTAAAATTAGCTTCACCTTTTGTAGTGGTTTGACTCTGGCTGGATGCCAGGCACCCACCAAAGCCTATCACTCCCCTCTGCAGCTGAACAGGGGAGAGAAAATATAACAAATAGTTCATCAGTTGAGATAAGGTCAGGGAGAGATCGCTCACCAAATACTGTCACAGGCAAAACAGGCTATAACTAGAGATATTAATTGAATTTATTACTAACAAATTTGGACCAGAATAATTAGAATGAAAAAAGACCTTAAAAACTTCTTCCACCCACCCCTTCCTCCCTTCCAGCTCTACTCCCACCCAGGGAGACAGGGAATGGGGGTTGTGTTCAGTTTATCACATGTCCCTGCCTCTGCTCGGGGAGAGGAGTCCTTACTCTGCTGCAACATGGGGTCCCTCCCACGGGAGACAGTTCTCCATGGACTTCTTCAATGTGAGTCTATCCCATAAGCAACAGTTCTCCGCAAACTGCTGCAACGTGGGTCATTCTTCCACAGGGTGCAGTCCTTCAGGCACAGCGTGCTCCAGTGTGCGTCCCTTATGGTGTCACAAGTTACCTAATTCCTACTAGGAAGTGTCTTCCAGTGTGGGCTCGTCTCTCCATGACTCTGCAGGTCTCTGCCAGGGTCCTGCTCCAGAATGGGTCTCCCACAGGTTCACAGCCTCCTTCAGGCATCCACCTCCTCCAGCATGGGTCTCCTCCATGGACTGCAGGTGGATCTCTCCATCCCTGTGGGCTTCAGGGTCACAGCTGCCTCACCATCTTCTGCACCACAGGCTCTATTAGGGGAACTTCAGCTCTGGCACCTGGAGCACCTCCTGCCCCTCCTTCTGCACTGACCTGGGTGTCAGCAGGGCTGTTCCTCTCACATGTTTTCACTCTGCTCCTCTCTGGCCACAATTACATTTGTGCAATAACATTTTTTTAAAATTCTTAAATATGCCATCACAGGGATGTTACTACCATTTCTGATGAGTCCAGCCTTGGCCAGTGGCATGTCTGTCCTGGAGCCAGTTGGCATTGAATCAGGGGGACAGGGAGGAAACTTCTAACAGAAGCCGCCCCTCTAGCCCCCCACTACCAAAACCTGGGCATACAAACCCAATACACCTTTCAACTAAAAAGTCTTTTGCAAATGGGGGAGCATTTAAAACAAAGCTACCCTGAAAGTGTCTAGTGGCTCAGAGCCAGTTGCTGTTTTCTTGTTGCTTCTGGTTTCTTCATACACTTTTTGGGTAACTCGTTTAAGGCTGCCCCAGAGCAGCTGTCAAGTAAGATCATAATTTTGTGAAAGGCTGAGCTTATATCTCTTGTCTTAATGTCAATAATAATGGCAAGAGATGAGTTCTATTTCTACACTTTGACCCACAAGACATTTACATCAGATTTGTTGACTTTTGTATCTTGGGATGGTGAGTCCTATGGGCTGTCTCAAAGTGAAGTGAATGCCCTTCACTTCGTATAACAGTGTCTACCATCCAGTAATGACAATTCACATCCTGAAGCCTTTCCCAGACAGATGGTTTATCTGTTTTGTGTTCCCTGTGTTTTCAAATTTTCCCCATTTTCTTCCTCACTTCCTACTACTGATCTCACATCTCAAACAATACTAGCCATTTTCTTATGATTTTTTAGTCCAGAGGAAGTAATCTCATCTTTTCTGTCCTAGAAATATGGATCAGAGAATTCTGCCTGGTGATGATACATTTAGCTCTAACTAACATTTGCTTGACATGCTGGGTTTAATGTGGAAAGTCAACCAGTGTTCATGCTTGTTTTCCAGCACTTGGAATTCTCTGTATCCTGTTATCTCCTTAAATGCTTAATTGTTCTTTCTGTTAATCTTGCATTATTTCCAGTTTGAGCCTTGCTGACTTCAGCTTCAAACTTTGTACATCTTGCCTTTCTCTGCTATACTGAAATAAAGTGCTACTATCAGCTGTCTTTTAGCAGTCTGCAGAGTGCAAGTAAAGCATTCTTACCCCGATTCTCACAAGCTAAATCAATTAGGAATCTGTCAACTGTTAAAAGAAAAAGCCTCATTTTTTTTTGACATTTCTGAAAAGAAAGGTCTTCTAACTCTATGTGATTCAGGGATGTTAAGGACACAGGAAAAATATATAAGGGAGACACATATGTATAAAATACTGTGGTGCCCTTAAATGGCAAGACAGTCTCTGACCTTGCATAGTGCTCTGTCACATGTGGAATAGCATCAGCATTCTATGGCTCAGTATCCTTTTACCCTTCTACATTAAGACTGCATAAAAGATGTTAGACAAAGCATAATCTTAAAATGCCTGATGTTTTAATACCTTAAAAGCCTGAGTTATGAGTTATTTTTAATATAACGAGAGCATCAGCCACTAGAGGCCCTTCACGTCTAGGAGACTGGCTGAGCCAAGAAACTAGAGTATCCCTCTGATTAGATTTGGTACACCTAGGGGGGGAAATGATAAACCAGCCAGCTGAGAAGCAGTACCTAATACTGACAGACTGTCAGTATTAGGTACCTCTGAGAAGATTTGGTCCCTTCTCAGCTGGTGTGTTACTTGGAAAACACCCTTTAAATTAAATTCTCTTCACTCAGGCATACATTTTCATTCTCTTCTCTTCATCTGATTTTCTCAGTTGCTTAAATTGAAGTATGGACGCTGATCTTTTATACTGCTTTCGGTGTTTAGTGCTGAAGGCACCTTGTCTAAAAAGCAGAAAGGACCCTGGGACCCAGGTGGGAGAAGAATCAACAGGGTACATAGGCCACACTGCTGTATATATGTGCCTCCGCAGTTCAAACAGACAAAGTAAATTAGGTTGCATCTGCCACAAGAGAGGACTCAGATCTGCAAATATTTATTTTTAGTGCTTAGATGGAAGCGTAAGAGTCATTTCATGGCTCTTTCTGATGTCTTCCCAGGAAAGAGGATTCACAGTGAATTACAGTTATTTATGTTAGTGCTTTGTCAGAGCTCCAGTAGGAATTGGGGCTTTTTTTGTGCTTGGTGCTTTTCAAATAATAACTCGTATTGTCAGCATATGATGCTGGTCCATCTCTCAACTTCAGAAAGCAGGGCTTGGGATATACTGATATACTGAGAAAGGTAGTTGCCAGAAGAAAAATGACCCTTTGCCATGTAAAAAGTCTAATATATTCTGCAGGTCTGCTTTGTGAAGGCCAGTAGTGATGCCTGGCCTGTTACCTGTTTCACAACACCACACAGGACAATTAGCAAAATCTGGTGCTGTCACCTGCTGGAGTTTTTTAAATGTGTTCGTGTCCATGGCAATTAGTTATCACTGCTGCGGTCTTTGGTGTTGTAATAGTCACACAGATATTAAAATAATAGGATCCCAATTGGAGAATTAATGACATTTCAAAGTTGTAGTTAAGGGAGAAAGGAGTTCTTTCAAACAACTCACACCTTGCCCAAGATCAAAATAACTCTTTGAAATGGCCTAGCAAAACTTTGAAAGGCTGGTAAGATCAGAAGAGTTCTTGAGCTACTCAGATGAACAATAAGGAGCAGAAGACCTATGTGTTATTTGGAATGCTGTAACATGGGAAGGATAAAGTCATTTCTCAATGTGCGAACACCACCACAAAAGAAAGCATATCTGTGTGAAAGAAGGACACTAAGTTTCAGAAGGACGAGAAACTCATTATTCAGAAACACTCTGAAGTTGTAATGAATCAAGGATCCTGTCTAGGGTGTACAGACTGTGAGCTGTAAACAGAGTGATTAATACGGAGAGCCTCTTAGAGATTACCAGCTTTAGAGCTTTATAACAAACAAACTGTTCTGTGATGGTGCTATGCCCAGCTTTGTGTTTTTCAGTAGTCTATATTCCTTATTTACACTTTTCAAAAGAGTGTGTTTTAAAGAGAGCTTTTTCTTTACTCGGCTATTAATGTGATGCACCAGATGCTGACTGATTAGCAAGGAAGATAAAATGTTTGCTACTTTTGCAGAGTAATAGGAAGAAAACAGAAGCCACAAAATAGACTAAGACTTGCAGAGACATACTCACTGACTAAACAGAAAGGAGAGTGTCGGTGACAATGCATAGCTGCGGGGACAAAAGAAAAGTAAAGAAGAGGCTTTTGATACTTTAAAACTTCCTAATTGTACAAGAAAAATGTCATGGTGGAGGATATCTATTGGTGTTTTGATTTCACTGCAATGTACGTCTGTGCAGTGCAGCTCTACCTTAATCTTTCTTTTCCCTTTGCTTTATTATGCTTTTATTTGCATATGTGAATTTGCAAAAGCGGAAGGAAAACATTTGAGAAATGTTTGGGCTGCTCTCCAGTTTTTCTCCTGGGTTACTGTGGCAGGGCACAGTTGGAGGGAGGGCATGAAAGAGTTGAAGGACTACCAGCACTCCTGCCTCAGCCTTGCCGGTCAGCACAAAGCCCTTGGCCACTCAGAGCAGGAGCTGTGGCACATCAGCTTTAGTGATCAGACATGGCACAACCTGTGTGCGAAACTCGTCATGAGCTGAGAAAGGAGCGCCTGTTGTGCCTAGAGGGGAGTCAGCAGATCCCCAGAGAGCTCCTGAGGTTCATACTTCCATGAAGGCGGGTGCGGCTCTGGTGTTTTTTTCTTTGCTTTATCAGCCTGTGACCTTCTGAGGGACATTTTCCTGGAAGATCAAGACTACGTGGCCTGATGAAAATTCAGGCCCCTAGGTGATGGAGTGGACTATTCATCCCTTCTGTATCATTATAAAATCCATCTGTGCCTTGTCTCTGCTGTGATTTTCCACTGCAGGCAGACATGGTGCTGTGAAAGAAAGCCTGAGATAATTTGCTCCATCCGTTTCCATCTAAGTCCTTATTCCTGCCCTGAGTGTTTCTGTGTAAGTCCAAGAAGAATGAGCACAGCTTAAGAGTGTTTGAAGTCTTGGGCAAATTTCCTTTTTCATTTGGACTCTGATTTTTCAACACAAGTTGAGGTGAGGCATGTTAATGTTGGGCACAAGAACTAGGAAGACTACAGATCTTGGCCTGACAAGATCTCCTAGAACCAGAGGTGACAGTATCTCATATAATACTTACACAAAATAATTGTTACATGGTTGTCATTGTGGACAAGAAGAAAGGACCAAGATTCACTCTCTGTAAATAAAAGTATTTTTGGAGATCCAGTATTTTAATGGATTTTATTTTTCCAAATCAGTTTGTACAAATGTATATATTTAGGAATATTTGCAATACCAGACTGCATGGAATGAGTACCAGAAAACATTATTAATAATACATGTCATGTACCCCAAAATGGCAAAATTGAGGCTGTCTATGCAATATAATTAAATCTTTTTGTGTAGCTGTATTACTGATAATTTTCTCTGTTTCAGACTGTGTGTGTATTTTCTACTCTCTTTGCATAGGGTAGGTGTAGGCAGCACTCAGTTAATGACCTTCCATGTAGTAATTATTGACCACAAGTCAGTCTGCCCTGAAGACAATATAATGAATTTTCTGCTTGGTTTTCAGTAGTTCTTGTCAAATTACATGAACC
>VZTF01000162.1:380792-399858 GCA_013397755.1 Cnemophilus loriae
TGTAATCCCAGATTTCTTAGATGTAACCTAAAGAAAAGTAGCACTATTCAGTTCTTGTGACCTAGATGTTTTTCTCTAGAGTCAGTGCTGCTGCTGAGCAGATTCTGTATTCATGAACTTAACAGATAGCTGTTATTAGATAACATTCAGTTTTGACAACATCACAGTGTTACTGGGGGACATGAGATTTTTAATTACATTACAACAGGAAAGTGTAACATTATTTTGAGATACTTTCTGCCCACAGAAACTTAAAAATTTAGCAGAATTTCACAAAAATTAGAAGCTACTGACAACTGCCCTAAAATGTGGGTGTCTGGCAGTGCCAGAGTAAGCTGTCAGTCCTGTTTCCTGCAAGTGCAGAACTTGCTGTGAAGCAGTGAGGATAGCTTAACTTCCCTTGTTCTTTTTCTTTTTCTTTCTTTTTTTTCTTTTTTAATGGTTAGTGTAAGTAAAAGAAAGACTAGAAAAGGAGGAAAAATCAAGAGTGTGATCAAAAAATTGATTACTCTTTTATCATAATCTTGCTAGACCGTTTCTGGGTAACTCGCATTTTAAAAAACTTGCTGCCTGTTGTGAAATCCATGGTTGTTAGGAAGGAAAGAATAGAAAGGTTTTTATTTATAAGCTCCCAGTCTTTATCTCTTCAAATTACTGCAGCTGTTAGAACTGAACTCTGATAACTCATGTCAGACTCTTCAACTTATGTTGACATCTGATCTTTAAAGCATTTCTTTTAAAAGCAATTTTCCTTAACATTTTTTTCCCCAGGGCTCAAATTTACATAAATTAACAATTACTGAGAATGGCTTCGTACACAACTGTATTATTGCATTCAGTAACAATAAAATTATGCCTACTCTTTGTTGATAAAGCTATCATTTAATTGAACAGTCTTTTAAGCAACATATTTAATGAACAGTTAAAAAACCCCCACCAAACCCCAAACTCTTGTGCAAAGTTTCTAACGATCAACGATCGCTGCTAAGTAAATGAAAGTGTGTTTGTTGTTGCCAGGATGCAAGCTGGAAAACAAAATCAGGCAGTGCTCTGAAAAATTGTATGCAACGAGTTGGGTTTAAATTCTTTATAATCAAATGAATATAAGAATCTTTTCAGCCTATCTTTTAATTGTCCAAGTTTCTTGGCTTGCTAAAATGATAGATTCTGAAGTGTTCATGGTTTTCTATTGTAAACAAATTCATTGTCTAACATTAAAAATTCTTGATCAGTGTAAGTAAAACAAAATGGGATTATCCATATGGAATAGAGCTGATCATCTTTACCTTTCAAATTTTTTATGTTTCAGACCACTTCAGCATTGCTTAATGAATGGTCACACTGCCTTACAGGGTGTTAAAATCTGCTGTTAATTAAGCTTTTTTAAAGAGACTCTCTTTTCCAAAAAGTAGTTGAGATACACTTCAAGTTGAAAAACATGCACTAATGTGTTTTCCTGGTAAGTATATTTTGAGCTAGAATGTGATTTATGTCCTGTCACATAATGGTTGTATTGAGCTATTTTGGCTGAGTGTTTCCGAGAAAATGGTGTGCATACTATTTTGCCTGTTCCTCTGTAATTGATTTCCTGGATTTTCTTGCTGTGAGAAATGATTCAGAAGTTTTACTGTGTTATACATCTTTGGATACTGTGGCTAATTCAGACACAGGCCCGGAAGCCTGAGAGGCTTATAAAGGGCACAAAGGAGGGGGAAAATCAAAGACTCAAACCTGAAGCTCAGCCAGGAGGGAACTGAAATGGTGTCAAGATCTGTGGTCAGAGGATAGTCACGGGAAGAAAGTAATAAGTATGGAGAGCAGAGAACTGTCTGTGTAGAAGGTCAAACTGCAAGGGCAAGAATCAGTATTTAAATTAAGAAAATAACTCAATAACAGAAAAAGAATAAAGTTAGCATGGACTAGGCAAGATTGGCACTTTTAAAGTTATTAAATTAATTGTGATGAGGAAATTAAGATGAAAAATATTTTAATAAAAAGTGTACTCACCTTCCCTTAAGGTACAAAAGACAGTAGGAAGCTTAAGTTTGACAAAGATAACAGAACTAGAAAAAAATAACTGGTATCAGTGTATGAAGAATGAGAGTATAAAGAATCTATGAAGATACTGGATGAATGTGATGAACCATGAGAAATTAAAGGAGTGACAGCAGTCAGTGCAATCTGGATTTAACTGGTGGTTTGATTCAGTGCTTTACAAAAGCTTAACAGAAAATTAATTAAAAACACCTCAGAAAAGAGCAGTGTTAAATGGAAAGAAATTGTCTTCATATCTGTAAAGAAACGATGGTGACAGGAGGGAGAGCTGCTTGAATGAGAGCGTATGTACATATGTGGGTGTGGGAAAAACATTCTCTTCCAAAAGACTGTTATGCCAAGCCAAACTTCGGTTCTTTGTTAGCGATTGATTCAGAAGGTGGAGTAATCTTTTAACAAGTATTGTACTGGCAAAACTACCTGTGCACATTTAACTTCCAGTTAGAAATGAATAAACCCGGAAAACATTTGCTAGTACATTTGTGAAAAATCAATCTCCTAACTAAGATTCACTAGAACACTAATTACTCACAAAGGAGAAATGAGACACCACATCAACTGCAAGAGGAGAAATAGCAGAAAGGTACTTAGGTATTAGGTTGCTGCTAAACTAGACAGTTAAAACATATGAAGAAAAGTGGAAACTCAGCCAGTATAGTCTTGGATGATATGTTAATGTGTTTTCCCAGTTTGGAGTTTAATGCCATTGATTTTCCATGAACATCAAATTTCTGTGTTGAGATTCCTTTCTTGATCCCATTTAGCTACAGCAACATATCTATTGGAAAGGAGAGCTGAGAAACACTGCCAAATTGGTCACAAGGCATAGACATGCACAAAAAACTAAGAACTCTTGACTCTTGAAAAGATATTATGATGTGAAATGTGTATGAATAAGAACTTCAGGTGAAATGTTAACATGTCAAAGAGTTCAAAGATGCAAGTGGCACAGATGTCCACTCCCTTTGGTTTCCACCTGGCTGCATAGTGTAGGATGGAGGAAGAGTTGCTGCTTAGGCCTTTTCATCACCAAACTTGGAAGAAAGTGTAGTAGGAAAGGAAAGTTAAAAAGCTGCCTCAGTGTGTATTTAAAATGTGATGTGGTGTCACAGTACTAACACTGATCTTTGTATAAACTCATAACAAAGAACTCTGAATAAGAAATAGGAAAATGTTTTATAGTAAACACTGGGCAATATTCTGAAGAAAAGCGTAACATGAGTATTTAAAAGTAACATATGGCAACAGAAGGGTGTAAATAGTACTATTGATGATCTTAATTGCCATGAGACTTGAGTATTTTGAGGGTATATTTTCAAGATAAAAACATTTGTTGTGTAGCTAAAATGCAGTGAACACTAGCAAATGCACTAAAATTGTGTTGGAGATTAGGCTTTGGTTTAGCAAGTGTTTAATTTGAAACAATGTAAACAAGTTGGATATTGAGATTGAGTCAAATATAATGGGAGGCTGTGGGAACTGTTTATTTTCCTTTCTGTGCATTTGGGGATTTCTATGCAGAAGCTAACTCATATAAAGCCACAGAATGAGTTAGATATGAATCCCTTGTGAAGGAGAACTCTGTGGCTTCAAGGGCAAACAATGTGAACAACATGAATTCTGTAAAATTATTCTGCAGTGCTGATTGGAAGTAAAAGAAAACAAGCCTTGAGTCCATTTTAAAGGATGATGTTCAGTAGGAAAGATATGCGGAGCTCGTGGAAACTAGTGGAAAAACTATTGAGTTTTTTAGACCTGAAATTAATTCAGCTGCCTATCTGAAGTAATTCTTGAACTAGTTCAAAAGCAGAATGCCATATGCTTTTTAACTCACCTTGTTAAGGGAACAATCTCTGCATAACAAGCAAACCAAGGGAACTGAGGCATATGAAAAGTCAAGGGACCAATTATGACAAAGGCATCTTCACAGCCATTGATGCTGTTGATTAAAATTTTGACAAATCTTGTCCAAAAAGTATTTCTAGCCTGGAAGAGTCTCTGACCAAAGAAGGATCAAGTAGCATGAGGAAGCAGTGCAAGTTATTTTTAATCTCCAAAAAAGCTTAGTCTAAAAAGTGGAAAGTCATTGCTTTATTTAAATATGTGACACTAGCACAGGAGCTAGAGAGGCTTACTGACAGACCTCTAAGCTAGCTTGGAAGAGGGAAAGGGACAAAACCAGGCTTCCCAGTGATGAGCAATGGGATGCCGTGCCAAATCTTGAGGAAATGAGCATTAATAGGAACCCTCAATTTGCTTCACCATGTTTTGGCTACAAAGTATGTGGAAATGTTTCTACACTAATGCATACAGGAGAGGAATAAAAAAGAGGAGCTTGAGGCTTTGGCCCACTCCCAGAGATCTGACATAAGTGAAACCTGATGGGATTAGTCCTGTGACTGGAGTGCTCTGTTGGATGGTTATAGGCTCTTCAGGAGGGACAGGCAGGGCAGAAGAGGCACAGAGGTGGAACTGTATGTAATGGAGGGAGTAGAATGTATGGAGCTGATAGGTGGCAGTGGCACTGTTGAGAACCTCTGGGTAGGAATCAAGGTGCAAACAAATAATCTGGATGTCATNCTCCCAGAGATCTGACATAAGTGAAACCTGATGGGATTAGTCCTGTGACTGGAGTGCTCTGTTGGATGGTTATAGGCTCTTCAGGAGGGACAGGCAGGGCAGAAGAGGCACAGAGGTGGAACTGTATGTAATGGAGGGAGTAGAATGTATGGAGCTGATAGGTGGCAGTGGCACTGTTGAGAACCTCTGGGTAGGAATCAAGGTGCAAACAAATAATCTGGATGTCATGGCGGGAGTCTGCTATAGACCTCCATGACACTGATGAGTTATTCTTTGAGGAAATAAGAGATACTTCCATGTTAAAGGCACTTGTCCTTTTGGGGGAATTCAGCTTGCCAGAAATCAGCTAGGAGTATCACACAGCTGGTAAAACCTGAGCCAAAAGGTTCCAAAAATCTGGATGACAACTTTATTTATGAACAAGTCCTGAGCGAGCTGACACAGAAAGATGCTGTCCTTGATCTGCTGCTTGTCAACAGGGTGGATTTGTGAACAAAGTGGAGATAGGGGCTGTCTTGTCCACAGCAACCACAAAGAGATTGAATTTAAGATCATTGTTGACATGAGGAAAAGTGCCAGCAAAACCGCAAGTCTGGACATGAGGAGAGCAGACTTCAGGCTGCTCAGGGGATTAATAAGTGAAGTCCTACTGGGAAGAAGTTTCTGCAGGTGCTGGGGTCTGTCAGTGTTGATCACTTTTTAAATATCACCTCCTTAGGGCACAGAAGCAGGAAATTCCGAAATGTCAGAAGTCAAGCAGGCAAGGCAGAAGGCCACCTTGGCTGAGCAGAGATCTGCTCTTGGAAATAAGGCAATAAATGAAGGTGTTGGCCGACTGGAAGCAAGGTCAGGTGACATGGGAATAATACAGAGATGCTGCTCACCACTATAGGGAGGAAATTCATGCAGCCAAAGCTCAGCTGGAGTTGAATGGCAAAAGGCAGTGTAAAAATTGTTACAGGATGAGGATGGTCACCTCACAAACAGGGGCATGGACAAGGCAGAGGTGTTTAACACATTCTTTACCTCAGTCTTCAACATGGATGAAGGAGCAATGGGATCTCAGTGCTCTGAGCTGGAGGACCATGACTGTGAGAATGATAAGCGCTCAGCTGACCCTGAAATTGTGCAAGATCTGCTGCTCTGGCTGGATCCTTACAAATCTATGGGGTCTGATGGGATTAATCTATAAATCCTTGAAGACCTAGCTGATGTCACTGCTAAACCTCTCTCAATGATTTTTGACTGGTCTTGGGAATCCGGAGAGGTCCCAGCTGACTGGAAGCTCGCAATCATTCTCCCTATTTTCAAGAAGGGTAAGAAGGAGGACCCTGGAAACTACAGTTCTGTCAGTCTCAGTTCAGTGCCCTGTAAAATCATGGAAAAAATCATCCTAGGAGGTCTTGAAAAACACCTGAAACACAAAGAAGTCATTGGTCACAGCCAGCACAGCTTCATGAGAGGAAAGTCCTGCTTATCAAATCTTATTTTCTTTTCTGACAAGGTAACCCACCTAGCTGATCAAGGGAGGCCAGCTCATGTGATATTTCTGCATTTCAGTAAAGCTTTCAATACTGTCTCTCACAGTGCCCTGTTCTGCCCTGCACTGGGGTAGCCTCATCTGGAGTGCTGGGGGCAGTTTTGAGTGCCACAGTAGGAGAAAGACATAAAACTATTAGAGAACTCCCAAAGGAGGGGCAGACATTGATCTCTTCTCTGTAGTGGCCAGTGACCAGTGACAGGACCTGAGAGAATGGCCTGAAGTTGTGTCAGGGGAGGTTTAAATTTGGTATCAGGAAAAGGTTCTTTACCCAGAGGGTGGTTGGGCACTGGAACAGGCTCTTCAGGGCAATGGTGACAGCACCAAGCCTGACAGAGTTCAAGAAGTACTTGGACAATGCTCTTGGGCACATGGTGTGACTCTTGAGGTGTCCTGTGCAGGGCCAAGAGTTGGACTCAATGATCCTTGTGGGTCCCTTCCAACTCAGCTTATTCTGTTATTCTGTGATTCTGTGAGATGTCCACCAGCTCTCTGGGCAACCTGTTCCACTGCTCCATCACTAGATAGTCAAGCCAATATAGTGTGGCCTATATAAACTAAGCATTCGCTCAGCTTATACAGGCAAGATTCCTTGGGTGAACATGTGTAAACAAAGCAAATTTTCAAACTGGGTTCTGAAAAACAGTGTTATACAGCACTTGAACACCAAGTTCAGGATCCTAGAAAGAAGAAACTGGAGAAGGTCATCATTGAAGGATAATAAGATTAAAATACTCATGGATTTTTTCCTCCAGTTACCTCAGTTTGTGGAGGAGAAATTTTCAGCAGAGAACATTTTGTAGTGCCATAAATTAGGTCTGTTAACACAAGCCACAAGAGCTTACTTCAGCTGCTTGATATTTTCTTGTTCACTACTCCAATTAATTTCCCTTTGTCAGTTATGAGAGAGTCTGCTAAAGGAGACACAGCATTAGAGGTTGCGTTGCAGCCATCCAAGGCGCAGAACAGATAAATATATTTGCTGGACATAATTACATAAAGGAAGTAAATTCTGATTGACTGGGGTGAATTATAGATGGATATATTAATGACGCTGCTTGCTAATTTGCTGACAATTAGGGTAATGCATATACAGAAAAATATTTCATAGTGTTCAAGAATACTAATATTAAGCTGCGTTTTCAGTTCCTGCTGGGTGAGAACATTTAAAGATGCAGCACATGTGATCAGGCACTCTTCAATTCTATTTTTTTTTTTTTTTTACATGAGATCTCTGCTGTTGACACTGTTTCCTCAGAGAAAGTCGTTGAGAAGAGACTTGCCAGCTTTTCCAGCATCCATTTGAAAGTAAACACAAACGTTTTCTGTTAGCAAACGCAGAAAGAGATGGTAGAGGAAAAGGAATAAGAAGAGTCTGTGAGCAATCTGAAGGAGTTGTAAAAATGATATTAGCCAGCTCAGACGTGACATCAGCCTTTACCAGAGTTCTGGGAAAAAGAAGGCAGGAAAGGAATGTGGAGGATAAAGACTGTGTTTTAAAGTATCCTAAAGAAACTAAATTTTCCTGCAGTTGCTCTATGAGGCTTAAATAACCTCCAGTCTCTCTTTCCTCAAAACAACAAGGTTTTATGTGACAAAAATATACTGATACCACTCACATGTTTATCATAGTGTAATGGCTTGGCTCTGACCCAAAATGAGCTCCCTTTTTCCTCAGTCATTTATAATTGTAACCTTAGTCAAAGTAATTCTAAAAGAAAAGAAACATAGACTTTATTTGCATTACCCAAATTGCGGCCTGTCTTTAAGCGAAGTCAGTTTAAATTATAAATAGTTAATTGTATTTGTTTTATCAAAAATTTCAGAAAAAAATTGTGTGATACCTACATATATATTTTGAAAGATATTGCTGACTTTATGCTAATAGTAATCAATATCTCACTAATCTAGTGTAAGCGTTAATTTATTTCCTTAAAACAGACTTCTTTTATAGTTGTTTCTTGTGTGTGCAAGGGAAGTTTTTTAATATTCTCAGTAGCTTAATCTTCTTGTCTTCAAGCAGTTGAGATTGTAATAGATATACAATGTACCTATATTATTATCATATAGGAAAACGAACTATAAACAGTTTAATGTTATGAATTGTCTTTTCTACTTCCAAATTTAGCGCAGATACTACAACCTTCTGCAGCGTAAATACAGCACAGCTACTAGTATTGTATAACATAGATATATGGTGCCAACTCTGATTTCTGTCACGTAATAACTGCAATAGTCAGATATGAAATATGAATATAAATTAAAACCTCTACAGTGTCTGTTCAAAACAATATATGTGTGATTTATATGCAGTTCTGGTTAGCATAGAGAAAAGTCTCCCATACTGAATTTGCCTTTAGAGCTTAATTCTAACTGTAGTCAGTACTTTTACCAAGGGATGACTGAAGGTGATTATCAGGGAGAGATGACCTGGAAGATTCATGAGGAAAGCCTAGAGACCATGGCTGGAGTTTAGCACCATTTAGGCCAAAGCTGCTGAAGGACAGTAGTCACTCATTCTTCCTTTACTAACTGTGCTCCAGTACTAAGTATCCTTTATTGCTAAACACACTCAACAAGATTGCCTAGGGCCTGAAATATTGGTAGAGACTACAGGTTAAACCCCTGGACTTTGGGAAAGCAGACTACTTCAGGTAGTTGAAGTAGTCCGAAGTAGCTTTGCGGGAACAAAGAAAAGCATATGCTGGGTAATTAGATTTGTTCTCTTATGGGAAAGTGTTGTGAAGCATAGGACACTAGTGTAAGTATTTGGATTTGAACCTGAGATGGTGTCACTTATGAGATGTGGCACTTATAAACTATGTTTTTTCTCAGCTTCAAATGGTATTTTTTTTTTCCAGAAAGCATTAAAGATTCTTCTACGGAATAATCCTGGGACCATGAAAAGTTTGTAAGAGCTCTTCTCGCTCCTGGCAATATGTGTAAAGTGCTCACCAGTGTCTGGGCAGGAAAGTTTCTTTCCTTTTTTCCTTATTATTCTCCCACCTCTCACCCACATACACAAAGGCAATAACAATCAACTGCTGCCTGAAGGCATTGCATAAAATCAGTTTCCCCTGATTTTCCACTTTTCTATGAATTTCCAGTGCCTCAGTTGCTCACATTGTTGAAGTACGTACTTCTCAGTCTTGTTATTCAGAGCCTGGGCACTGCAGCAGTGTACTTTCCTGAGCAGTGGAGGTAGCTCAAGTAGGTTTCTTGAAATTCTTCCCTATGATCACCCTCTTTTTTGGTAAATATTGTAGCTGCCAATCAAATAGACTATATAGCAACGTTCTACTGAAGAATAGGAGCAGGTGCCATCTCTGTGATAAATCTTGACTGTAAAGCCAGAAAAGTCAGCTTCTTGAATGATTTTTTGGCATGGCTGACTCAAGAGCTGCTACATACATGCAGTGTATTGACTGATAAACCTGTTTTTCCTCTATATAATTGGAGCTCCTGTTGGCTCTAATCTTCTCTTCCTAATGCATTGCTTTTAGAAAGCAAAATTATATTTGTTCCCTGTGTAAAACCTACTGTTCATGCTGAGGAACTATTCCCACTTGAGAAGCACATGCTGCAAAAATCATTAAGTACTCATGATAGAATAAACACGGATACAGGTCTCAGGCAGAATAAGAGGTGCAGCCTTCTCATTATTTCCAGTAGAAATGAAATCAAAAGGTTTAAAAATACACGGAAAACAAGTTTTCTGCTTAGTTACACTCCAAGCTTTGTGATACTAGACTTTTAAAACAAAATATAAAATATATGGCTTTTTTTGTCATATTTCTTAAGGTAAAAAAATAAAGGACATCTGGGTCTAACAGATGACTTCTTTCTCCAGCTCTGTTCAAAGGAAGACTTTGCACTGTCTGCTTGCAAGCTATTAGAGCTCAGAGGAATGGTGCCAAAAGACCAGTGCATGAAAGCATGTATTTGTCCCACGAATGCATTTTTCCTGCCTCTTTACCGATGTCTAACACTGCAGCTCTGATCACCCTAAAAATACATATTTGAATAGTAGAGGTCTTGATGTAATGCTTTGCCTACATGTTCATAACCAGAGTGTTTGTTGCTATTGTTGGTTGACTGAACTTGTCATATATTTAAGTAGTTGTCATAGGGCTGGAACGATCTGGTACACTGGATGAATACAAAAACGTTGACATTACCACATTCCTTATGTTTTTGCTTTACAAGGTTGACGGGTGAGTAATTATGAAGGCAATCCTAGTAGCAAATTAGATTATCATGCACAAATCTGCATTTCATATTCTTGAAACTGGAGCCATATGACCTTGTTCTGTGTTTCTAACCAGATGAGAATATACTGTACTAAAATATGAGGAAGCAGGTACTGCCTAAAGTAAATCCTTCCTTCTGAGTGTACCTAAAGCAAGAACATAAAGAGTGGTTCATAAGTTAGAAGAAATTGTAAACACAAACCGTCAGGACCTGCTAAAAGCTAACCAGAATATCTCAGTGGTAATTTTTGAACTGTGTATGCCATAGAGACTTTTGTTTTCCTTCTGCTATGCAAAGCAATTAGTAAGACTCTGATAAATATTAAAAAACATAATATCTCTAGAATCTTGAATATGCTTGAAGCAATATTTTTGCTTGTAGTTATTTGAACAGGCAAAATGCAGTTTGAAAATCTATACCAGTGAATGCTAGCAAATCCAAAGCAAGATTAAAATTTATTGCCAGCACAGCATTAATTCTCATTCCTCTGCATTTCGTTACAGTTACCAGAAATACAGGCAGAATCTTCTCATAGAAGAGAGTTCCAACTGAACAATTAATTTCTTTTCTTCAGCAAATATATAGACATATGCTTCTTTAGGAACAATTGTCCACTTATTGTTTCTGTACTTATTTGTATCTCACTTTTGATGGATCATATTATGCACAATTTTCAAAGAACATAATCTAATTAATTTTGTCATATTTTTTTTCTTCCAACATTTGGGGTTTTTTTCTGTTCCTAACACTCATATCAGAGCAGCAACTATGATGAGATAACAATATTATCTTATTTTAAGAAAAAGGAAATAGAGACAAAGGGACTATTCTAAGCCAACAATGATTCAGTGGGAAAGGCAGAATCCAAACCTACTTTCAAGCAAATTTCTGACTTACACTCACACTTTCACAACAAGCAGTTTGGCATTCTGATTGCACTTGTGAGAATGTATGCAAATTAGACTTCAATTAGGCAGGTTAAAAATGAGAAACGTGGAAGCTGACTGTACTGAGAGTTTCTCTGCATTGTGGCAGGGTAAGGGATCCTTCCCTGAGGACTGTCTGTTACTCCTCCTTGTTAGAAAATGCTACTGCAGAGGAACAGCTAATGAAATTACTTGTGACCCATCATTGACTCTGGCTGGAAAAGGGCCTGCTCTGTGAAATGTTTCCTTAAAATGACACAGTGGTTTCTGCAGTGAATATCTAACTGTGCACTCTATGGCCAGCTGCCAGAATTTTGCTCAGTACGTTATGCAGAAGTCATGATGACAGAATTGGGTTCATTTGCAACACATCCTGTCTGTATCTACCTGCCTTTATGCTCTCATTTTCTGCACAATTTGCAAGTTCCAGAGCACTTGGGACAGACTATGCAAACAGACCGATTAATTCCCTTCCTGATTAATTCCTCTGCACCCTCAGCCCTGCATGCCAAATGAGCATGCCCACAGGACTGCCAGGCGCAGTGAGCTAAACCGAGGTACTGTGGCTGAACTTGCCCTTAGGTTCAGACGTTCATGTTCAGTTGTCATTTTGGTGAGGTGTGTACAATTTTGCTGTAAGTAAAAGCAAGAGAAGGAAACAGACATCCGAAATATGAACATACCAAATAGATTAAGAGGCAGTTGCAGATTATTGAGATGGGATGTGATGATTTCTCTGAAACAATGGAAATGCTCCCCTTTAATGGAAATAATGGTGACCTAATGCTAGATGCTACTGCCAGCTCCCTAGCATGATAATGTACTGCATGTCTAACAAGGAAGACAGGGAACTATGGAAGCATTTAACTTGGAAATAAGGAGTAAAATGCAGATAGACAATATGTCATTAATCATGTATGGAATCTGCCAACCACTCAACATCTCTACTCTGGTGAACAAATTACTAGCTGCTTTTAAAGACTCCAAATGATTATGAAGTTGATCTGACATTTAAGGCTGAGTTGGAGCTCTTTCCGTGGTTTTGATTTTTAGCCTAAGTTTTCAGATCTGAGAGAAGGTGGATGCTTCTAAGTGAAAGCTAATGAGATCTACAGGGGATCAGCATCTCACAGAATTATCCTCACATTTGACCTCCAGAGGCTTATTCTTAATATCCCTGATGAAACAGAACTGATGTCTGAGTAGGTCTGATGACTGGTGTTTTAAGTACCTATGCAGAATAGAAAATCAAGCAATGATTCTTTTTCTTCCTGAGTCATGCGTAGCTAAGAGACCCAAAAATAGCTATTAGGTTGTTTCCTGCCACAACAGCCTCTTCTAACACAGCTGCAGATTATTCATGGGAAGTACTTGATAAAATCACCATGATATCATTAGCAGCAACTGTCTTTCTGTCTTTAAATGCTTAAGAGGAGGAAAAGCAAGAAAAAATAAATTATATTAGAGCTAGATGTGAATATATTTGTTCTCTCATTCATTTTTATATATCTAGCTGAAAAATATACAAGCTGACTATATGTGGTTCTTTTAACTGTTTCTTCTTTTCATCTTTTTTTTTTACTTGAGTCTATAGTAAATAAGCAGAAACTTTCAAAATAAAATCTAGTGAACTGTAGAAGAATTCATGAACTGTAGCTGTATCTGTAATTTCCATTAATTACTGGGAGCTTTATGCTAACATCATACTGAGCGAAGACAGACAAGGCAGATGCAAAATGAATGAACACGGCCTCCACACATAACACTGGCTGTGTGTATATCTGATAAAACTGGTCAGATTCTTTCTTTAACCAACCAGCCTCTCATCAAGAGTAGAAAAAAAAAAATCAGACTGCTTGATTTGACAGCCAAAACCCCATTGTTTGTGGCTGCTGCTTCCCTTGACCATTCTGCAGAACCTTAAGCATATTAATTCATTACACAGCATTTACTGCTCTGTTGTTTTAACAACCCTTTCAGCAGTGCAGAAATTATTTGACAGGAAAAACTGTGCGAAAATTCCTACTGGAGCAGTAGTCCCAGAACCCCTCTCTGTAGGTAATCTGATTGATCTCAGCTGTTGTCAGCACTAAGCCATCAATGCCATCCAGTGACCATCCAGATTGGTGATGTGGCATATCACAGACCTGACAAAACAATTTTGTTGGCCATGTTTAAGAATTTCTCTGCTTTATAGAAATTGATGTATACTCTTTTCTGCCATGAGAGCTTCCTTCCTTTCTAGGCCAGATCTTGTGAATAATAGTATAGAAATGCATGCACAACGAAAGAACCATTCTTCTGACATACAGAAAGTTTATGGTAATGACATTTCACCATGAATAGAAGTCCTGTTGCAAAAGCATTACATAATCAATACATTTGACATGTAACGTAAATGCATTTTTAAACTTGACTATGCATGCACTGCTAGTAAATATCTCTACAGGTATACGCACAATTCCAAGCAAGGATTTTAGTTTCATAATTTCTATAATCTTTAATCACAATCTGCCCATCATTAATATACATCACTTTGAACTCCTCTTGAATGGTTGAAGTCCTCTTGAAGACTCTAAGTGTAAGGCCCTTTTTCAGGAAACAGCTGAGCAGACATTTTTAAAATTTTTGAAGTTACAGTTGGTACCAAAATCCATGCCAGAAGACACGTTACTGCCTCCTTCAGCTCCAGGTGACATTTTCTCCCTTGCCTGGACAGGTCACTGGACATGCAGATGCGTAGTGGTGTGAGTGCTCACGTTATGCGGTGGCGACTCACAAGTTAGGTGTTTCTGTTCTTCAGCCCCAGGACACACAGCATAGGGAGATGCCTCCAAAGGGAGGAGTGTGAAATGCCTGTTTGATCTCCACAGACCTGCAAGACCTTACTGCAGGCAAGACCATGGTGCTATGCAATAGAAAGTGAAAATCGCAAGTTCTCCCTTTTCTATACAGCAACAAAACCATTGCATGTAGACTGGAAGGATGCGTGAAATGTGATGGTGTATGTGGTGCTGTGACCCAGTAGCCATGGCAACAACAGTGCAAAGACAGATTACCCCAATGCTCATTTCCATCAACAGCAAAACTGTAGTGATTTATGCTGGTCCCTTGTCCAGAAGATGAAAAACTGCATTTCAGTTCTACGTTACAGTTCTAGTGGTTGCAAAGTTTAACAGTGAACAGACCAACAGTATCTTCTGTTCTGAGAATCAGAAGAAGGAAAAAAAATCCATGACAGAACTATTTGCTTGTCTTTCAATGTAATGCAGGCCTGTCAAGTCTCATGTGATGAGCATCAGACTTGTTCTTTTAGCAACTGCTTTCTCATTCCCTGCTGTGGCATCTCCAGTTCATGCATCAGCAGCGTGCTGTCATGTGGCCTGATGTGTGAGTCTGGTCTGTTGGGATTTTCAGGATTTGCAGAATCTGCCAGGGTCACGAATTCAAGTATCTATACAGCAGTGAAGAATCTTCATCTGTTGCAAATACAACATGGTTTACCCCATGACAAGCTTCTATGTACTTTATCTGTCTTCTAGCCTGAAAAGAACTCCCCACAGATTTTTTTTCAATGGCTGTGTATTGGAGATCTGTGTTTGAGACAGATCTTATCTCAGTGCCAAATCCACTATCAATTTCCAGCTTAATTTCAGAACTGTACTTCGTTAATTTATGCTTGCCTTCTTGATGAAACAATGTTTAAAACTGGAAAGAAACATTCCTGAGATCTCTAATCACCATTTTCTTGCTCTCTACATTTCCTGTTTACCTAGTCAAAAGATCTCATAACTTTTTTCCTTAAAGAAACATCTAAAGAAGGCATACCTCAACATTTATATTTTACGATCATAAGCCAGATTTGAAAACATGACAGACTGAGTGAGGGTGAACGACCTTTATTGCTTAGTGAAACACTCGTGACTCCCTTTTTTTCTGTTCTCTGCATCCAAAGTCCAATCCCAGGATAAGTCAAATAGCATGCTGGAGTAAAATAAATACTGTTTTCTAAAAGGTCAGGTGGAAAAAAGAAAGCTATTTGACCTTATGGAAGAGAACATGAGAGAAAGCATTGTCAAGAGGTACGGATCTTTCAAAATGGCTAGAGTTATGTACCTAGTAAGAACCTTTATTTTCTTAAATCAAAAATTGAAAGGATTTGTATGTTGATCTAAGAATTACAAGAAAGGAGCTATGATCATTAGTTAACCGTCTTCGCCTTATTATTCTGCATATTAACTCAGATTTCTTCTACTTCTGAATCTTACTTGCTAAGTTTACAGCATGGCCCTACACTTTGCAAGTATTGAAAGCACAGAGAATATTTGCTCCCAGTATATGCACAGAACTTGTGGAGTTACATTACATGTGTTATCTCCACTTATGTAGACCTCTAGTGCAAAACTGAGAAACAGCTTTGTTAATGTCTCCATCATTCCGGAGTTCACACATCCAAAACAACTCACTTGTTACAAACCAGCTGCCTCTTGGTGCCTTTATTATTACAAGTTTTCTTACATTTCATATGCAGCTCTGAAAGTTATTGTTTATCTTCTGTGTGCTATCCAGTAGTGTTTTGGGCAAAAACCAAACCGTGTAACAAAGATTTAAAAGTGTCCTAAAATCACGCTGTTCTACATCTACATAAGTCAGATTGACTGCATGAACTATCTTACAGGCAGCATGTTCCTTCTAGGTTAGTTTTTGTGATGACTTCTGTTATTTGAGTGACTTTTTGCCATAACCTAAAGAAAATTAATACTTCTCTTACTTTCTTTAGTTTCAATTAGCAAATAATAACAAACTTGTTCTGTGAATCCCATTTGGTATGGAGAAAAAAAAAAAACATTCCTGTGAGTGTAGGAGAAGCAACTGAAAAGGAGGTAGTATAATCAACACAGCTGAAAATCTGAATTGATATTCATGACTACTCCTTTGGTGTTTCTAGTACACCTGGATAAAAGAATAAGATATTTTACTGTATGCTAACACCTAGTGAAAATACTTAGTTCATAGAAATTATGTTTAAAAGGGAGCTTCAAGTACACTGTGCTTCAAAAATGTTAATATATTGTGACCGAGTGATTACTAATCAACAGAAACTGTTGCCTCATGAACACAGAGCTCTGTGGACAAGGGTATTCAGGAGTATCATCACAGCAGGCCACGGGACTACCATGCATGAGGTACAAAAGCTTGCATGTGTCTAGCACTATACTATTTCATTCTGGTCCATTTCACTCCGATGTCATTTTCAAAAACCTCTGAAGAAGACAGAAAAAGATGAAGTTTCTGCCAGACAACATATAAGAGATAAAAATGGAGTAATAAAAAAATCACCCCAGTATCATCTCTTCAACCAACATACAATGCAATATAAGGCCAGGCTGGATGGAGCTCTGAGCAACCTGGTCTAGAGGGTGGAGTCCCAGCTCACTGCAGGGGAGTTGGAACCAGATGAGCCCTTCCAGCACAAGCCCCTCTATGATTCTACAAAATCAGTGTTAATTGTGCGTTTTTACGCATTCAAAAAGTAAAGAAAGAAAAAGAAAAGTATTGTTTATGCAGAGATGCTGTTTACTTACTGTAACACTTGCACTAGAAGAAAATAAACCCCATGCTTTACAGATGAACATATGAATGTAGAAGTAGCACAGCTTTATGTTCTATTAATAGTTGCCTGTATGGAGATTTTAGGTGAGAGACTGCTTCAAGACTTCATTGCTAAGATAAATGCAAATATAATTAAAAGATGTGGAGGATCTTTGTCTTGGGATAAATTTGGGAACCTGACATCGTTTAAGTCTTAAATTTCTAATGTATCTGCAGTAAATCTACTTTAAAAATTTAATATAATAATAAATCCATAGTATCTACTTTCTAAATTCAATAATCAAAAACTTCTCTGAATACTTGAATACTACTGTTTCAAATATCTATTCAGCTAAGATTTAAAGTGACATTTCAGAATGAGAAATGATTTCTAGAAAACTATAGTTTAATATATTCAGGATTACATGATATATTTATAATACTGTCTAAAACCAAAACCCCATGAAACAAAGCTTTCATAGGAGAAAAAAGCTCTGTTTTTTTCCTTAACTGCAATTGATAAAACATATAATGTGCCCTGTTTTCAGAGGGAAATGGGTTTTTACTCATGATTTTTGGTAGGTATTCACCTAAAATCAATAGTTAGACTAAATTGTCTCCATTAAGAAAACCCAAAAGTGACTTGTAGCTACTCACATGTGTATGCACCCATACAGGTGGGTCTAAAATGCTGAACAAACTCAAGATATCTACAATGGCAGAAAGAGCAACATTCTGTGTTTCATGCAGGAAGAAGTGCGAGCTCCAAAAAACACAGAACATCTTTGAAAAATACTTATTTCCTATCTTCGTATTATAGTGGAGTAAGTATAAAGAGCTACAAATGAAATTAAAAACTTGCAAAGCTAGAATGAAATTTCTTCTGGCATACACTTTAATCCATATTCATGTCTCTATGACACAGTTTGCTCATGTCACAGCTCCTACGGGTGATGCACTTCATGCAATGTATACCACATATGTAAAGTGGATAACCCACAGGGCAACATGCTGTTTCCATGCTGCTTCAGCCACCACTGCTGCCTTCTCCTGCCCTTTCCTCCGCCTTGGATGTGTCCAGCTCTCAAACCTTGGGCAGGCATCCCCGGAGTCACACATGGCTCATCTTCACCCTTTCATTAGAGCAGAACTTGCCAAATTTTAAATCTGGCTCCAATACTCTTTATACATTTTTCTACCCTCTATGGACCTGTCCATTTGGGCCCAAGGTAAATACGGAGTCTGCATTAGAGGACGGGGTTACGCAACAAAGTGCTGAGACAGATATTTAAAACATCTTCTTGGATGATGTTGAAGCACCACCTCATAATGATATCAGTATGGACATCAAAAACGGCTGCCACCATCCAGAAGCGATGTCCCCGTGTCCACGCGAGGCTACGGCCATGGCACAGCAGCACGACATGGAGCTGCCCGACCCTGTTCGTCAGCGATTGGACAAAAGCCACGCACGGCAAGAGAAAGCAGGACAGCGGGATGCGATGAGGAGACAGCCTAGGGACTGTCACTGTGCACAGCAAGGACACCGACCAGCAGTCCTCAAGCTGAACGGCATCAGCTGCCCAGCCCCAGCGCCGGCTGTGGGCCACGGGGCGCGGCCATAAGAACGGGACCATCCCTAATGCGGGAGCGGGATAAAGGGACGGGAGTTGGATAAAGGGACGGGAGTTGGATAAAGGGACGGAAGCGGAATAATGGGGCAGGAGCGGGATAAAGGGACGGGAACGGGATAACGGGACGGGAGTGGGATAACGGGACGGGAACGGGATAACGGGGCGGGAGCGGAATAAACGGACAAGAGCGAGATAACGGGACGGGAGCGGGATAAAGAGACGGGAGCGGAATAGAGGGACGGGAGCGGGATAAAGAGACGGGAGCGGAATAGAGAGACGGGAGGGGCATAACGGGGCGGGAACGGGATAACGGGGCGGGAGCGGAATAAACGGACAGGAGCGAGATAACGGGGCGGGAGCGGGATAAAGAGACGGGAGCGGAATAGAGGGACGGGAGCGGGATAAAGAGACGGGAGCGGAATAGAGAGACGGGAGGGGCATAACGGGGCGGGAACGGGATAACGGGGCGGGAGCGGAATAAACGGACA